>JANBOH010000139.1:0-38358 GCA_027478445.1 Coemansia asiatica | reverse complement strand
TCTGTTAGCCAGCAATGTCAAGCGTACGCAGCTCGACGACTGGGAATCGCTCCTATATGTATTGTGCTGGCTTGGAGCAACAGGGATCAATGAGGACGACGAGCTTGCATATGAAGAAGCTGCCAAACTAGAAATTGCAAAGTGGCAAGGTGCCAATGCAAAGAGTGTTGCCACAGCTAAGCAGGGTCATTTATCCAATTTGCAAATGTTTAGAAAGGCAGTCCTTAATGAGTTTGTCGAAATGGCCACCTATGGCCATTTGAAGGATCTGGTACGAAGCTTGTATCGCTCTTTATTTTTAAACAAGAATATCACAGTGCTTGGTCATGGCATAGCTGAATATGACGATGACTCTCTACAAGACTTTGAGAGTGACCAAGTGATAACCAGGACCGATATTGACAGATATTCTACTGGATTAGATGATGAGCGAATAATAGACCCGTTTGAGGTACGTGCAAGGCCAGAGTTTGAAAAGATTATAGTCAAAGATATGCTTGCAATAGCTAAGAATGCACGAACGGAAGCTTTACTTAGAATCGAAAAAACCAATCTGTCTTTTTAAATGGTTTTTTTAAATTAACGACAAATAGTTGGTTAAATGTTGGTTTATTTAGTGTGAAAATAAAAAAGTAAAAAAAAATAACATGACAAAACATATTTCAGTTGTGCTTTTTGTATGTTGTCTCGTTGCCCTTGTAGTAGCAGTTAACGGCTATTGACTTGACAGCGAGATTGAATGGGCTAGCAGACCAGTTGATGGGACCGCCAGCCCAGTCTGAAGTGCCCTTGGCGCCAGAGCCGCCGTCCCAAATAGAGAAGCTAATAAAAGCCTCTGCCTCTGGGTACTTGAAAACGCCCTTGGCAGCATCCCATGTATCCGAGCGCTTAACAGTGCGGAACAGCTGATCATTGACCTTCCACTGGATGGTATCGGGAGACCAAACGATTTGATAAGTATGATAATTGGCAGTGGTATCCGGAAGAGGGTGGGACTTGACCATCTTTGTATAGTCCAGCTCGTTGTGCCAGTAGTAATTGGACTGAACAGTGGATTTATCAGCTCCGACAAACTCAAAGTCAATTTCATCTCCAATCTTGTCGTTTCTGATAATCATCGATGAAACGACGCCGCCAGATTTGCATCCGGATTTAACAACAGCCGTAACAGTGCCATACTGGATGGCACGAGTGCCTATAACCACTGCGCCAAATCCTTTGCCATCGGGCTGCTTGACCAGAGACAGTTCCAGTTGCTCGTTTGCAAGCTTTGCATTCGATGGCTCATATTGCGACACATAGGCAGCAGTCTGGGGCTCGCCCTGGTAGCTGGCTATTTGCGCAAAATGAGGTCCTGCGGGCTTGGTAAAATCAGCTACGCTATCCACGCAGTGCGCCGTGGTCCAGCAGCTTTTGGTGCCAAATGAGTTTTCTGGCTCGCAGCTGAACGGCGCACAGTACATGGCGTTGTTATTGCAGTATCCCTTTACGCAGCATGGGGTGTCTTTGCCGCATGTCTGTGTTCCACATTTTCCAGCAATAACAAGTGATGAGGTGAGTAGCAGCGATACGAGCTCGAGCTTCATTGCCTGATTTGCGGGAAAAAAACTTGGGAGGTATGAAAGTGTATAAAGAGGAAGGAAGGAAGGAAGGAAGGAAGGAAGAGTGAAGGAATAAAAGAAGGACGATGATGGATGTTTATTTGGAAATGCGGATGCTAGATATGAGCCGAATACATAATTTTATATTAACTCTGCAATTATCATGGTGTTCTGACGAAAGACCACGACAAATAAATAACAGTTTAAAGGGACTGCGGTCCGAGTCAAAATCTTATTTGCATTGTTCATTTATTTGTATTGTTAATACTTTTCGAGATGATTTTAGTTTCAATTCTTTTGCCAATTTACACTTGCAAAGAAATAAATTCAAAAACAAAAAAACACGCCAAATGTTGATATACAAACGAAAAGCCTAAAACAATCCAAGAGGCTCGGCTGTGTTAAATTTCTGTTTAGTAAAAAATATATTTATTCAGAGAAAACAAAGAATATGACTGTAGAAACGATTTATAATTTTTTTGAAAAAGCCACGAGTAAAAAATTTTCGAGAAATAAAATAAAAATAAAAAGTGTATTGTTTTCTGATTAAAATGTTTACAGTAATATATTTCCACTATCTGACTTTCAGTAGCCAGCTATTTGCTTTTTTTTTGTCTGTAGCAATGTGCTTTTTAAATTGGAAAAAGGTGGCAATGTATTTCGAGCTAAAACAAAACAAAACAAATCTGATAAATTGTTTGTTAATTATTTTTTGAAATATTAGTTTTGCCAGTCATCATCATCGGGAGTATGACGAAACTTGCCGGCTGTTTCTTTGCGTACAGGTATTTTGACGCCCTGCTTTGCAAAGTGCTTGGATAGAGGCGTTGATTCGATCATGCCAGGGAACTGCTTGGCAGAGTAGACCTTGAACGGATCCGAAAAGGTCCGAGCTTTGATACTGACTGACGTCCTCAGCAAATCACCAGTGCTGCTACAGCAAAAGCCAAAAAATTAAAAATTAAAAAGCATTTCAAATGATTAGTATGTCTTGCAAAAAGCAATTAATTGACTATATATATATATATATATATATATTGGAGCTGTTGAATACATCTATTCAATTGTGCACTTACCTTTTGAGATCAAAGAATGAGAAGCGGAAACGATATTCGCCATCTTTGCGAATAGAAAGGTCAGGAAATACGAAAAATATGCCCAAAGAACCATCAATATTTTGAAGCTTAGCGCCAGTAGTGACGCTAGCGCCAATAAGGTTTCTTACCACGCAGACAGACGAATCGTCACTGCTTGCATTGCCGCCACCTGTGCCTGCGCTACCCTCGTTGCCGCTATCCAAGCCACCGCTGCTATTGTCACCACCTGCAGTGAAGGACATTATGCTCGATGCATGAGCCAGATGCTGACCTAGACCGCGATTCGGAGGGCCAACAGACATGGTAGAGGGCGGATACAACACGGTCTCGTCGCTAGTGGTATTGGCACCGCTGCTTCCCATGCTGCTATTGCCAATAAGCCTCGAGATTGACGAAATGCCAATTGGAGTGGTTCCTGCCAGCGACGCGCCAACAGCGGGAGAGCTGACCAGCATCATTTCGGCATCGCTGCACGAGCCAAGCGAGCCGCTTCCTGAATACGGCCTTGTGCTTTGATTGCCGACCACCGTGGTAGCAGATGTGGATGACGCATGACCCGAGTCATAAGGGCCGCGCTGCTGCCGTATCAAGTCCATATCAGTATCCATGTCCACCGAATACAGACTACATGTGGCTGTGAAAAAGGATGTATCTATATTCTCCAGACTAATTGGCTCGCCCGAAGCTCGGTCATAGATAATGAGCTGGAGAATTGGCGGCGGAGTACATGGCCTTCGGTCCTACAAAGTATGCCAACAAGACAAAAAATTACAACAAAACAAATGCAGCAGCAACTGAAAAAAATTATTTAGTGCAAAGAAAAATTCTAAAAATAAACGCTGCAAAATGACCTAATTCAAAACAATAAATTAATGAGGCTTGCTAGGTCTCTTTTTTTTGCTAATGTCGGGTATTTCATTTCTATTGTTAAATAATGGCGTGATTTTTTTCAAGAAAAGTGCCGAAAAATAAGAAATCATTCAGAAAGACTAATATTCCTCGGTATGAATAATTACACGATTCAGAATCTCGCACAGCATATGCAGATATTCAACATGCATGGATAAGAAAATCTCCCAAAGGAGAGGCTTTCTGGACAAGTATGAAAAAAGGGGGAGAAAAAAGTATGCGTATATAGCGAGAGCTGTTGATTGGTTAAAGATTGGCTGAGAACAAAACATCTTTTATTTTTATGGGCATGTAAGAAGGCTCGTCATTGCTGCGTTGATTGTGACGTGTGGTGGATTGCTGCATGAGGCCCATTGTGATTTCATAGCATTGTGTACATATATATGTGTGTGTATGGTGATGCTGCAGAATAAGTAAAAAATTATCGACGAAAGCATAGTGAGTTCATGAATTAGAAAAATAAAAATAAAAATGGTACTTGCCTTTTCGCCAAAGCCACACATTCGTGCACGTAGCGGTTGCTGGATGACCCGAAGCTCGTATATATACCTACATTACATTTTATTTAGGTTTTGGAACGAAATCCAAAGTAGAAAAAAACTGAAATATTAGATTAAATCATTTAAAAACAAATCAAAACATCAAAAAAAAATTAAAAAAGGTGATAATAGCAGCAAGCATTGTAATTAACACATAAACGCTCACACTTGCTTACAAAGGATTGTAAATCAATTTGTTTATCTTTGAATATAACAGAAGGAAATGGATTTGAGGAAAAATTAAAAGGCAGCACAGAAGAAAAGGGAGGAGAGATCCAATAGATCTGAAAAATAAGCAACCCAATAAATAATTGAGTAAAGACATAAAGTAGTACTGTGATGGCTACAAGTAGCCTGCTTAATAACAAAGAATTGATCAAATACAAAACAAAAAAGCCAAAACAACATCAAAGCATGTGTGGGCTAAAAGAGCCGCAAATGGAAATAAAGACAACAGCAACAACAGCAACAATAAAATTAAAGGCGCTGAGAGCACACAACCAAAAAAATCTGTGTGTGGGCTGTGGTAGCCACATGCTTATTAAGAAGCAAAAGGAGGAAATTAGGGATTGCTCAGCCAGAAACTATTGAAACAGCGCCCAAATCAATGTAGAGCAAAGATTCGAGTTTTCCAGAAAGGGCTGTAGATATTAGAGAAGTGGGGGTAGTTGTTTGGGCTTTTTTTTTAGCCATAGGCATTTTCCCTGTGTTTTAAGAATGTGTGTATATTTCATTTTATGCTCTCTGACCGCTTGATCTCTATCTCTGCGAGAACTACTGCCACACTAGTCTTTCAACGCTGGACTCTGAGCGGTGCAATTGAACTTAGATATCACTTCATTCAAAGCTGTCGCTGTCTTTATTATTGTCGTCAATGAAGTTTGCTTGTCAAGAAAAAAAAAATTAAAGTTTAGATGAAAGAATAGCACAGTGATTTGTTTTGTGGGGGGGATTGCAGACTGTGTTGCTGACTAGCGCCAGATAGTTTGCTGTGAGTAGGTCCGGTGGTAATTGTACTTACATGTCAGCACTTGTGTCGGACTGCAACAGCTGATCTAGACTGCAACCATCAGTTGTTGTCTCGACTCCGGTAGACTCTGAATAAAGCATAGTGAACTGATATATAAGAATAAATACAGAAACCCTAAAAAGAAAAAGAGGAGAAAAAGAAAAGAAAAAATATTTTGAAACAAAAAAACGATAATGAGAAAAAAGTAGATATTCAAGGAAAAACTGGAGAAAAGAAAGAGAAGGCAAAGTCCTTTTTTAGTCAAGTAACCTAAGGGCATCACCCTTCTACTTAAATAGCAGGAACTAAGCAACAGACAGGCTTATCGCTTTAAGATTTACCACAGATTTTTTCTCCTCGCCCATTTGGGGCAATGCTGACAGTGCCAACAATGAAAAGCATGCGAATGACGACCCTTTCCTTTTTCTGCGTGCAGCAAACAAGCATAGTGTTGTCCTTACTCACACTTGCTTTTTGTCTTCATTTTTTATTGTTTTGCGCATAGACGCCTAGTCAACAAGCTCCAGAAATACATGTCGTTTCTTGTGCAGATGACAGAATGTCTTCTGATTGTTGAGCTTAGTGGCCACACACATGCACACTCCCCATTTAACGAGGTTTCTACGTTTTTCTGGAACAAAATTGTCTTGGCTGATGTGTCAAATATATTGCTTGTGAAAAAAGATAGCCGAAGCTTTTTATTTTACTTTTGCTCAACCTATGTGTAAAGAGAGAGACAAACGCGTCTTTTTGTGGAGAAATACAACTGCAACTGCAACTGTCATTTGCTATTACCAGTAATATTTTGAGTGTTTCATTCTTGGCTGGCTGGCAAGGAAAGATGCAAAAAGTTCATTCTCTTTAATCTTTTTTTTTCTACTTTCTTTGCATTTTTGGGAAATGAAGTCAACCAAGAACCAATCACTGCACATCTTTGGATTGCTTTTTTTGCAACAATCTCTTATTTTCAGTCGGATCTGACAAAAATAGATCAACAACTGCTTTCCTTAATTGAAACGGCATTTCTGTTGTTTAAGATTTTTTGACTAGAGCTTGACCTATGATGTTTGCTTATCCAGAGAAATGGTTTAGAAAATCGTTGCCTAATGTGTGAGTCTTTGATCCAATAGCATGTCCACTCGCTTTTCTTCTATATACCTCATTCCCCAAGAATCGGGTGACCCTATGACATCTTTGTGCCTTAAATGCTGATTGAGCAATTGCAAAAAAAATAGCAATGTGCCACACTATGTACTATGCTATATGCACTTGGGCTTAAAGTAAATGCAAACAGCGTAGACGTAATGTTGCATTGTTGTACATGTACGATTTGCGTCATATCTCCATCTCTACTGTTCTTTTAGAAACAGAGAAACAATAGACCCAGGCCTCTGTTTCTTTATTTTATTTGCCGTTCTGCAGTATTCATGATGTGTCTATTTATTTTTTCTTTCTTCAATAAATACATCATATATGTCGAATAACGAACGTCATAGAGCATATCATACAATACGTAATTGCTTTTATTATTTTTTAAAATAAAAAAGTGGCATGGCACAATCAGTATATGCATTGTACTATACCTCAAACAAAAGGCAAATGACTCTCACTTTTTTTACTTGCATGTTTATTTTTTTGGTTGATGATATCTAGAATATCCAAGCTCTTTCAGCACATCCGCATGCATTGATTTCCCACCCTCACTGCTCTTACTCACCACACAGTCATTCTTGTCAAAATCAAATCTGTGAGAATCAGGTACAGTCTTTATTTTTGTATTTGTTTTTTTATTGTACGAAAAAGCGAATGGTTTGGGTTTTAAGTAAATAAGCCAATGAAAAATCCCTTTTCATTCCACAACAACCTTATAATGGCCATTTCTCATGTTTCGTGTTTCTTTCTTTTCTGATGGCTAAATCTGCTAAACTTTTTGCCATTATTTAATTTCCTTGGCATTATCGAGCAGCCTAAAAAGCAACAACAACGACAACAACGAGAAGCACAAACCACTTTTTAAATTTTTACCCTGAAGTAAAGTTTTATATATTTTCTATTGCGCATTTATTCACTGATCATGTCAGATTTATAGAAGAAAATAAAAGTCAAGATCACAAATTTTGTTTTCCGATATGGGAAAAAAACAAGTAACATTTTTTTTTTTTGCAAATCTTGAATATTTTGAAATAGAAAAATCTGCAGCACATTAGAAAAAATAATAACCCAGCTCTAGAATGTAAAGCACATTTGTTGCAAGGACTATTTTATTTTAAGTATATAAGTATCACTATGGCAACGATAATTGGGGGAAAGTCAATGCTTAAAACAGAGTCAGTTAAAAAACAATCTTCTATTAAGAGTGTTTTTATGCTATCTTTAGTCCTTTCAAAGACTGTTTTTTGGTGAAAGGTTTAGCTGGCCAGAAATTCAATTAAAAAATTGCCTGTTCTCTTCTATAACACCTCTAAGGAAGGTAGTTAGAGGCTACTGGGTATGGAGGGTAAGTAAATAAATTGTTAACTATTTGTATTTGTCGTTCTTTCATTTCATTTTATTTATTTGCTCAGAGTTAAATTTGGCGATATTAAAAGACAATATAACTAACTAATTCCTTTTTTGCATTTTTTCTATGTATGATCCATCTGAACTTAAATTATTTCATGTTTGTGGCTTTTCTGTAAGGGATTTGGCCGCAGTGTACACGACGGCTGTGCCAAAATCTCTCGCGTATGTTCGTTAATGAATTTGTCATCATTTTTGTTTAATTTTTATTCATTTAAAAGGCGTCATCTGTCTACAACGCTATTGGTCAAGAGCCTATCAAACATTACGAATCTTAATTCCAGCCTCTTGATTTTTGACTTTTGACGTTTTTTATACCTTCAGTGGATTTCCTTTTATAAATAAACAAAAGTCGAATCCCACAGGAATTCTTTTTTTCTTTTTTCTTTCTCAATTTTTTATTTACTGCTTCATTAATATATATATATATATATATTTTCACTCATCTGCCTTTATTCTTAAAAGTTCACGATAAATAATTGCATTGAAACAATGTTTGAAACGGCCGCTCTGACATATGGAGGAGAAACTATATCGACAGTAATTGGCTGGGTAAGTAAAAAAAAGATAACGAGCAACAATGTCAAAGCATTGGCATCAACTATATATTTTTCTTCTAGCGCTCTCTCTTAAAAAGTATTCTACAGGACATTACTATTTATTAGCTGTGCTATAATCTCTCTTGTTCTTTTTTTTTTGTCGTTGGTTGTTAAAAAGCAATAAAAAAGAAAAGTAATGACAGACATGGTGATGTCTCATGTGTTCTTTTTTCTTTGTTTTGCGTGACCGCTGTTGTCACTTGAACCAAGTTGTCTACTAATAAAAACTACGGGTTTATTCAATGTACAAAGAATGTGCATAAATGCACTAACCCTGCAACTAAATCCTTTGTTCAATCAAGGGTGGTCTAAGCAACTACCATTCATTTTCATTTTTCATCTTGGTTTTATGTGTAGACATATTTTGCAGCATGGTCGATTAGCTTTTATCCGCAGGTAGTTCTTAACTTTAGAAGAAAAAGCGTCGAGGGACTGTCTATCGACTATTTGGTATACAATGTCTATGGATTCGCTTGCTACGCGATATTCAACACAGCTTTCTTTTTCAGCAAAGCTATTGGCGATGAATATGCTGGGCGCAACGACGGGCATCATAATCTAGTCCGGTTCAACGATCTATTTTTTTCTTACCACGCGCTTGCTATTAGTCTGATTACTTTTTTGCAGTCGTTCTGGTACAAGCGATCCGTTACGCAAAAGGCATCATCAACAGTACGCATTTTCTTTTTAGTGACTTTGGCTGGTCTTATTATGTCGATGCTGTTTGCCTCGCCCTATGCAACGGTCTACTATCTGTCGTTTATCAAGCTTGGATGCAGCATGGTCAAGTATATTCCGCAGGTATGGATAAATTACCAGAGGAAGTCGACGGATGGATGGTCTATAGACAATATTTTGCTTGATTTCACTGGTGGCGTGCTCTCGTTTGCACAGCTGCTTTTGGATGCATTTAGACTTGGAAATATCGGCGACGTGCTTGGAAACCCGGTCAAGATGGGGCTTGGTTTGGCCAGCATTGGCTTCGACCTGGTCTTTATGTCCCAGCATTACGTCTGGTATGCTGAAGACAGGCGGCAGCACAAGCAGGATATAGAGTCACAGCGCGAGTCCCACAGCCAGTCTCGCTATGGATCGACTGAATAATTAATTAATTGCTTTTTTTTTCTTCCTTGCACAGCCTTTAAATTGTTATATAGAATAATAAAACAAGTGAAAAACAATGTTTTTAAAGCGTTGCAATTACATGCTGGATCCAGGGATTCGATGATATTTCAGCATCGTATTTAGAGCGAAGCTCATTGACTCTCTGAGCGACATCCTTGGGAAGCATATCTGATAACCCAGGGGTTCCAACAAACTCGGCCAAAAAGGACTCGATGAATCGCGATCCACGGGCCATGTCAGCACTATCAAAGCTCCGAGGCCCTCCACTCTCCTTGCAGTCAATGTCCATCGTGGTATCGTCCGCCAAAGATGTCTGAAAGTCCTCGAGCTCTTCAGCCTTGCTCTTAGCAAGACGAACGACGGAATCGGGGAAGCTAGCCAGCTCAGCCACATGGATACCAAAGCTCTGGTCGCAAATGCCATCGACTATACGGTAGAGCAAAGTAAGCTCACCACGCTCGTTTTTGCCATTGCCAGGTGTAATGCATGCCATTGCATGCCGGTTAGCTACGTTGGGATATTCCTTGGCAAGCTCAGTGAGCTCGTGGAAATGAGTGGCAAACAGACACTTGCATTTGATCTCTCTGGCTATATGCTCCGATATCGCCCATGCTAGTCCGAACCCATCGTAGGTACTGGTACCTCGACCGAGCTCATCGATGATCACTAGGGATCTTTCGGTCGCTGTTTTCAGGATGGACGCGGTCTCTAGCATCTCGGCCATAAACGTAGATACGCCCTTTAGCTGCGCATCACCCGCGCCCACACGCGCCAAAATGCAGTCAAACAGGGGCAGCTCGGCGCTCTCGCACGGCACAAAGCAGCCGATCTGTGCCATCAATGCAATGACGCCTGCTTGTCTGATATAGGTAGACTTGCCGCCCATATTCGGCCCAGTAATAACCACGAATCCGCAGCGACCATCGATAAGCTCGATATCGTTGGCAATAAAGTCCACGTTGTCCTGTACTTCTAAGCAAGGATGCCTGGCGCCTCGTAGAACGAGATCGCCGGTCTCGCGGATAATCGGACGGACATAGGGCTTGAGAGCCGTAGCAGAGGCCTCGGCAAAGCTAAGGATGACGTCTAAATCAGCTATGGTCGAGTTGAGCGACTCAAGCACAGGGCTGTAGGACGCAGCTACCTTGATGACCTCGCGAACCAATGCCGATTGTGTGCGCGAGTAGCTGTTGCTTAGATCGCGGTAGGTGCGGCTGGCCTCGCGCAACGCGGCTGTGGTGAACAGAACGCCGGTTTTTTGAGTAGAGAGCTCGAAAAACTTTGCACTGCGGCCTCGGAGTCTTCCTGAATCGGTACGTGTGACTCTGAAGCAGTGGCCAAAAGTCGCGTGGCGCTCGAGCTTCAGCTTGCGGTGTGGCTCTAGATCAAGCGTGCGTCCTACTTGTTCCAGCTCGTCGTTGATCCGCTGCATCTCGGCATCCATAAGAGCCCTGGTTTCCTGCAGACCCTCGTCAAAGTCGGCACGTAGAACAAACTCGTGTCTGTCTGCCATCTCGAGATCCACGGTGGTCTCAACCATAGTGCGCAGGGATCCAAGGCTGGTATCGGATGCTTTCAGGGGCTCGAGATAGCGGGTCTCGATGACTTTGTTGGCCTGGCCTAGAGGAGTAAGCGCGTCGCAGAGCATTGGAAGCGCAGCGGCCACCTGGTAGATGCGCACTATATCCTGCAGCGAGGCCAGGCCGCGCTGGAGCCTAGTAGCCAGTCGCTTCAAATCAGGCATGCTTCGCATATGGGCCAATCTAAGCGAGTTGCGAGTCTCTGCATCAGCGAAAAACGCTTCAACCAAGTCTAAACGCTGGTCAATGGCATCGACGTTTAGGAGCGGCTGCTTGAGCCATTGGGCCAGCAGACGTCTTCCTTGAGCAGTCTTGCAGCAATTAAGCAGTCCCTGTATGCTCATAGTGCGACTGGCACCGTCGCGAGGCGAGTGCAGCAGGCTGAGAGCCTCGACAGCCGATGCATCGAGCTTCATAAACTGGGCCAGGCTGTGCGTATAAAGCGTGTAGCCTCCATAGTTTGTCTCGTCTGCTAAAAGACCGAGGTACAGCATTGCTGCGTTTAAGGCACCCATGGCAGATTTTAGCTCCAGCTCGGGCAAGCTGCCAACAGGCGCAGTTGTCTGCAGAAGCCTGGCTAGGTCCTGCTGAATATCGCCAGAGGAGAACTGCTTGCGGGCGCATGCTGTGGCAATGACAGAGCAGCGCTGCAAGACGCCGCCGACATTACGAAGCTCAATCGTCTCGTCGTCCTCGACCAGGCACTCGCGCACGCCCAGCTGGATGACCAGGGCCTCCAGACTGGAAAATACGTCGTTGTCGATAAACTCGCAGACACCCATTGTGCGCTGCGCAGTATCGACCATAGCGACGCCAACATGCATCTGGTCCATGGATGCACGCACCTTTATGGCCATCAAGGGCGCGCCTACCATATCGGCGCTGCTGAAAAGCATATCCTCTACGGCCTGTAGATTGCCCGGAGAAGCTGTCTTTGCCACGCGCCACGAGCCCGATGTCCCTTCTTGAAGCGCGTATATCTCGATTCTTTGCTGGCGGTCGAGCAACGCGTCGCGGAGAAATCCCTCTGCCACAGTGCGCGACATTGTGCAGCTTGCCAGCCCCTTGGGCGGTGCGCCTCCGATGTATTTGATCACGGTTGGCGTCTTGTATACAGCCATGGCAACGAGCTCTGCGTCGTCTCCATGGACGCTGTAGTATTCGCCATTGGATCGCTCAAATAGCTTGATTGTATTTTCTTGCTCTGCCAGCGAAGCAAAGAACTGGCAGAAGCCTTGTTCGCTGGTCTTGTCTAGATTAAGATCTGGACGCTCGGCAGACTCTCCCGGCATGTTTCTATTACACAAAAAGAAACAGTAAAAATAAAAAAGCTAGTAAAGCAAAAAAAAGGATAAACAAAAACAAAATGGAAGTGGGATCAAAAGAAAAAAAACCAAAAAAAAAAAAACGCACACAACCAATCTTGGTGTGATGTGTGTTACATACATTTTTATTTATTTCGCATTGATTGATTACTGGGGCTTTTTGTTGATTACAAGCGCTTTTGCTGATCAAAGGCGTAAATGTTAAACCTGACAGAAAAGGAACAATCAACATTTTTCAGCTCTTGTTTTTTCCTTATTTTATTTTCCATCAAAAAAAAGCTCACTCATTTTACTAATTTGCTATGTCGCCAAGTAAAAAGTCTCCTTTACCAAAACAGAAGAAACAAAAAGTCCAGCACACTATTGAAAATCCATCTGGTCCGCTTGTTGTAAAGTTAAAAAAGTATCTCAAGAAAAATTCCAAGCATAAAAAACCACAGCAGCCAATTCAAGTGCAGCAGCAGCAGCAGCATAAAAAAGCCCCAGCTCAGAAAATCAAAAGTAACCCACAGTCTCTTCCAGTAGCCACGACAACCACGACAACCACGACAACCACAGCTACCACGACTCCTGCTGCATCAACATCTGCATCCAAATCAGCAGAATTAACAGATGCTGCAATAGAGAAGGGCGAGAGACGCGTTTACTGGTGCCAAAAACACGGATTAAGCGTAAAGGCCCAGTTCAAGGGCAAGTGGATAGTGGATCTGACAGACGACGAGGGATTTATTGTCTCCGAAAAAAATGCTTCCACAACGATCGTAGTTCCTGGCCTATGTCCATTCCATGTAATAGCAGAGCAATGCGCTGATGGCCAGCGAGTGCTCTGCGGTGGCTGCAACAGCCACAAGCACGAGGACGGTCCGGGCATCGTGGGGACAACCATTGCAGATACAAGCTTGGAGTTGGTTCTCGAAACCCCGTTGATCACGCAGCCCGTGCCCCTAGATATACTGATTCGCTCGCCTGAGCTTCGCATCCGCGCGTTGTACTTTTACATCGACAATACTTTCAAGCTCACTTATCCCAGCGCATATGCGAAGAAGCTGGCCAGCGATGAGCCGCAGATGGTCACTATTCCTGCAAAGTCCTCGATCTTACACTTTGCCAATCCTGCATGCCACCGTGTGCTTCAGCACAGGGCTTTGCAAAGCAGGATCCAGCTGAACAAGGAGCTCAGGTTTTCAATCGACGAGTGGATCAATGTCATTGACAACGGCAATATGCTACTGTTTTGGCAAGGGTCGCGTGTGCCTATTCCAAGGGAACAGAGATTCAGGGCAGCCAGTCCCCAGTATTCTTTATCGATGGCCTTTATGAACGAGTTTCAACGAAACATGTGGAAGTGGTTTTTAGAAAACGATGCTGGAGCATGCTACCTAGACGCAACATATTCGTTGGACAAAGAAGGGTACCAGCTTTGGACTCTGTTTTACGAGCGCCAAGGGTGCACTGTTCCAGTATCATTTTTACTTACGACAGCAGTCACTGTCAGGCTGATCGTCAGCTGGATGGAGGAGCTGGTTAGCAGAGTCGACTATACGGCTAAAAAAACGCTATTTGTAAATTCTGTCGCTCTGTGCAACCAGCTGGTCTATATCTTTGGAGACTGGGATATCCGCTTTGGCAAATACTATGTAGCGCAAAATCTTCGATCAACAGTGCTGCGCTCGCCCACGCCAGACGTATTCCCCGATGCCATTAGAGCAGCTGTTGCTAATTTCCGCTACGACTATGACAATTCAATGGCTGAGATAATGCGCAACAAGACGCTGGTTGGCATGCACTCTTATATATTCGATCATTACAGCCGGTGGAACCCAAAGACACCTGCCCAGAAGCAGGCCTTTGAGCATAGCTTGGATGCCGTCTGTCGATGGAGATACCTGTTGTGGTCCACGACGCTTAGCTGTCCGCCGGATAGCAGGATGGACTCTGTGCTGTTTTATATATGCTGTGAGCTGCTGCCAGGCATTGAGCAGAAAGTCAATGGGTCTTTGGATACTGATAAATGGAAGCCAGTTCCATTTGATATGGATTCTGTTGAAATGGGGCATCCAGATCTATGTGCCAGTCTGCAAGAAATGACGCCCACATTTCTCAGCCCCGAATTGATCTGTCTGGCGCCCAAACGTAAGCTGGTTTCAAAGGCCATTATTGATCTTCATCTGAATGTCTGTTTTTGTAGCAACTTTGTAAGCCAGGGCATCTGCGAACACCTCATTCATTGCTCGGCATCGTCCATACACCAGCCTAGACTGATTAAACTGATATGCGAGTTACCCGACTCGTAGATAAACTTTTTTTTAAAAAAAAATATGTATATTTTTCTTATTTAATTAAAAAAAATCAACTTGCCATTCCTACGATTTTTTGTCGCTATCTCAAAAAGTCGCCAAGCTCTCTAGCTGCACGTTTAACAGCATCAGTCTGGCCCTTAATCCCCAGAATCACTATAATCTCATCGCCCAGAATGCGTGCGCTATCCTTGCAAAGCTGGAACCTTCTAGCTAAAACGCCGAATACGCCCAAAAGACGGACCTGTGCGTCAGGGTTGCTTGTGCAAGAAAGGAATCGACTCGCTGCCGAGAGTATATCCAGGCCCTGGTCATCGTCTCCCTTTTTAGCCGTCAGGATCGCCATGTTGAGATACAGGACAGAAAGCGCAGTGACTAGGTTCTTGTTAGTAGCCTGGATCCACGATCCATCCAGAGCATCGATAATTAGCTTGTGCGACTCCCAGATCAAGTCTGCACCCTTTTCGCTAGCCAGTGCATTGGACAACGAGCGTGCAGCCATCATCAGGTTGATCTCGTCTTCCTTGGAAAAGGCCTCCTTGATATTGGACTCTCCCAAAAGTTTAAAGAAGCCCGATGCATTGTCAATACAGCTGATAAAGCCCTGGTTGTTAAACACATATGACAGCGGAAGACTGGAATTAGCAACGACTAGACGAAGCAGGTCGAGTGCCGGAAACCGCTTTTCCTTGGGCCACACGACTGCAGACTTTAGCAAGGCCCCATAGGCAGCCTCATTGATATCGATGCTGGTTTCACTAGAGCTGCTCAGCTGAGATGCTAGGTCTTGAATAGCATTTATTTGCGCACTGTCCAGCGCTAGCTCGCTGATCTGAGTGATCTGATCGTTGAATTCGCAGAGCTTCTTGACCATTGCAGCCGCATTTCCCTGTCTGTTGACTATAAAGCTGTTTGGAGGAGTATAGCCAGAAGAATCGGCAGCGCCTACTTGACTGCTGGAAACCCCAGGGACATAGCGGTTGCCTCCGGTAAATGGATCTGCATATCCAGATGCTGTTTGGCCACCTTGTTGCCCAGGCACATAGCGATTGCCTCCAGTAAACGGGTCAGCATACGAGGACTGCTCGCCGCCTCCAAGCTGCACGCCATCTGCGTTTTTAACGATAAAGTTGGCAACAGTATCGAGATGTTCCAGGCTGATCTGATTTTTCTCCAAAAACCTTTGAGCAGCAGAATACGGGTTTTCAGTTACATTGTAATGGAGCTTCAGAGGCGGCGCGCCCTCCTGTATATCTACGTCAAATATATAGTCGTACTCCTTACCACCAAACATCTTCTTTTGCGTCTGTCCTGCTGCATCGACGACCTCGCCGATCTTAATCCATCTATCGTCGCTCTTGCTCCACTGGAAGGCCTCGACCACAGTTCCACTTTTTACCATGATCACTTGCTGGTCCTTGGTGCCTGGCTGCTCCAGACGCTCTGGACCAGGTAGCTTGCTCATATCAACATTGTCCATGGTCTTTTTGCTCATTGCAAACGAGGAGTTCTCGGATTCAAAAAGCAATAGGGCCTCTGAAGACGCTAGTCGCACTGGGTCGGCTGAGAAAACGCGGACGCGTCCATCGCTGGTTCCACACGCAATGTCGTCGTTATCCAGACCAGTCAATGACCATACAGATGTAGCAGGCACCATTATCATATGCTCAGACTCGTTGTTTTGCCAAACGCGTATCGACCGGTCCTCGCCTGCTGATAGAATAGCGCCATTAGGCAGAACACCCAGCGAATAGATAAACGACGTGTGACCCTGCAGAGTAGCATGACAGGTACCATCTAGAGACCAAACCCGCACGGTACTGTCATTGCCTGCAGAGGCAAACCGACCATCGGGAAGGGCAACTAAAGCACGCACGCAGTCAGTATGACTCTGGTATTTCTGCTTCAATGACCCGTCGACCCACCTGCAAATAAGCTTGTCTGCAGATCCAGTCAGAATAGAGCCGTCATCGAGCACCAGAACTGCCCATACAGCCTGCTCATGACCCTTCAGGGTATGCCTGCACTGACCGTCAACCCAGACCTTTGCTGTTTTGTCCCACGACCCTGAAACCAAGACCGTGCCATCTTTTGATGCTGAGAGCGCGCATATGTTGCTTGTATGGCCGGCCAGCGTATTCAACGGCTGTGAGAGATCCGAGAGGTCCCAGAGCAGGATTTTGTTGTCACTACCGCCTGTCGCAATGGTTCCACTGGGAGACAACGAGTTTGGCGGAATAATAGCCACTGAGTTTACAAAGCCCTGGTGACCTATAAGCGTGGCATCTTCTGCAAACTCATTTGGGCTTGCGCGTTTCCATACTTTAGCAGTCTTGTCGCGAGAAACAGATACAAGTAGGTCGCTTCCCTGGGAAGCAAGACCACGCACATCTGACGAATGACCACTAAGAGTAGCTGAAAGCTTATAAGCCATGTCTTGGAATTTATTTATTTTTTTTAAAATTATTTGTTATTAAGAAAGCGTTAAATTATATAATAGGTTGAAATGGTAAAATGAAAAAGTAAAGTGAGGGCTTTCAGGACACAGAATCAACTTTTAAAAACCCAGCAAAAAAATCAGCAATTCTTGATGGCAATGACGCATGAATCTCTGTGTTTAGAATGATCAGATCAATCATGGTTCTTTGCATGTGCTAAGCCCCCATATTCAGTTATTTTTAAAGTTGGCTTTTACTGCGGAAATCAGGTTTTGTCGCCTTGCAAAAAAATAAAACTAAGCTTGCAAACTACTCTTGCTAATTTATTTTTTATCTTTTTTTTGTAACTTTGATAGCCATGTCAGAGGATTTAAATGGACAGCATGAGCAGCGACCAAAAAAGCGATTTCATATACCTACAGTCGAGGAAATCGAGAAAAGCCGCTTGGAGATAGAAAAGCGGCTGGCTCCGATAGAATCAATGCAGGAGCGGATAAATATTGATTTATCAACTTCGTCGCTTCAAAAGCCATCAGAAAATCAGGAATCTAGCACTTTTGTTCCTGGATCAGCACTATTAGCATCGTCAGCAGCGAGCAGCAATAACAACAGCAACAACAATGACAGTGTCCAGGTGAGCACGACAGCAAGTAAGCCAACTTACAACTCTTCTGTTCTTGTAAACGAGGTCCAGCGTGGCAACCCTCTTCTGGCATGTATAAGGAATGTCAGGTGGAGCTACAGCAGAGAGATCCTCTCTGACTTTGTCGTTGGTCGCTTCGCATGCGTGCTTTTCCTAAGCATCAAATACCACCGTTTGCACCCTGAATATATTAGCAAGCGAATTGACGGGCTGGGCAAGTCGTTTAGAGTACGCGTGCTTTTAGTCCATGTCGACACCGATGACTCGAAGCTGCCGCTGCGCGAGATCAATCGGACAGCGTTGCTTGGCGATATGACCGTGCTGCTTGCCTGGTCTTTAGAGGAGGCGGGCAGATATATCGAGTCGCTCAAGACTTTTGAAAACCGTCAGCCTGACATTATCAAGGAACGCGTCGATGACGCGCATATGGCTAGAATTGCTAATGCGCTTACCAGTGTTAGATCGGTCAACAAGACCGATGTGCTGACTCTTTCGTCCAACTTTGGCTCTTTCACTGGCGTGGCTAATGCGACCGCCGAGGAACTGAATATGTGTCCTGGAATTGGCGAGCAAAAGGCGCAGAGGCTGTTTAAGGCATTTAACGAGCCATTTGTCTATGAAAAATAGCTTCTTTGTTTGCATTGTTTGGGTTTGATACCTTTAGTATATCTGGTCGTGCCCATATTCTGACGGATTTTATTTTTAATTTTATGATGCTTTAGGGAGATGATCAACATTTATTGAATTCTGTTTTTTTTTTTTTTTTTAAAATTTCATTTCTATATTTTTCGTTTTCTCACAAAATTATTTTGTATTTATCAAAAAAATATGATATTGGACATGATAAGTCAGCCTAACGATGTTGTAAACCTTCGAGAAACTAAAAGATCAAGCGCGGAAAATGGCTCAGATAATAGTTGCGGCTCATTGCATCTGCTTCCATGTGCAATCAAGTACAATGGACCAGCAAAGACAGAGACATATTTTCTGCCTATTGAGCAGCCAGATGGCACATACGAAGCATCTTTCAGAGGCCGTCAGCTGTTTGGTCGCAAAATCAACATTCCCGATCTATATAGCGGACACGTGGTTATGGAAACGGCAATACCGACCAATACACATGATTCGGCATTTGAATCTGAAATTACCGATGAGCCTGAGACTGAGCAGCGCGAGTTGCTCACCGTGGAGAACTTTGATGAGCTGATGGTGTGGGAACACGACCGTGTTCCAGCTGTAGACGATGACGAGTTTATTGCATCTCTGGAGTGGATCGACATTGCTGCAAGCATCCATGCGGATTGCAGCTCTGCCTCTCTAGCATAAGTTAGGGATTTCGATCGGATATGTAAACGTATTAAGAATGGAATTTTGTAATGAGATTTTTTTAGTTTCACAGTCAGACGACTCACAGCTGTCGCTGTTTTACTTATTAAATTGATAATTAGGTACGAATGCAAAAAAAGGAAAGTGTATTGAATGAATACAATTTACAATTCTCTAATAGCGTTTTAAAATTTTATAACGTGACATGGGCTGCTATGCTACAAAGGTCGTGTGGCACTAGAAAACAAAACTAATATTTTATAAATATAAAAGCTACCATCTGAAAAAATTATAATATGACCATGATATGGCCGACTAATTAAAACTAAGGCTAGTTTCCAGGTCACATCCCTTTTGAGACATCATTTGCTAAGCGCGTGTTTATTAGAAAAATGTTATATTCAAATATATTGCTTTTATCTAAAGACAAGACACGGCAATGTCAGAGGTCATGTCTACGTAAATGGCCCATTGCGCTCTTCTTTTTCCTTGCATTCCCTTAAACACATTCACTTTGTCAAAATAGAGACGCATATACATATATGCAGCTTGTCCCTAAATCCGCATTTGCGATATTGCTCAAGAAAATGCTACTATATAAGGTCAGCTTGAGGAGAAAAATGGAATTCTTTGAACAAGGCGTCTTTTTAAAACGTATATTTTATTTTCAACACGTCTACATTAACCTATCATTGTTGTAATTGCCAGCAAGCTATATACCTTTTTTATAATCAATAAAAGTATCAATGTAAGTAGTTGGCAAGGCTTATTTCTTTATTGCTTTCCGCAAAAGATAGTAATTTTATCCTGTGCAGAGTAATTTATCCATGCTGTCAGCGATCTTGCATTGTTATATGGATTTCTTGTATTAAAAAACGAGAGATGGCACCGCGTGGCTTATACTCCTTGCATCTAACGTTTCCTTATGAAACCTTTATTTTTCCTCAGAAACAATTTTTTTGCTTTTGCTTATGCGGGGACAAAATAAAATTTTCTTTCTCCATCTTTTTTTATTTATAACAATTTCTAAATGTGGCATAAAACGAAAAAGAAAAATTTGCTTTTCTTTCTTTTTTAATGCAATATCTGCCAAAAAATAAATTGCTATCTTGTCTTTACCCATCTGGTTTTAAATTTCTGCGGCCATGGGGAGATTTATTTGACCTTATCATTCCTCTTTTATTTCCTTGTCTAAAATGATTCAACTATGCAGTGAGGAGAATAATAGTTGCTTTAAGAAATAGAAAAACTCCGTTCCACATGTGTGGTTACATTAGTTCTTCCGAGTGGGCTGCCGAGTCTACTACTATAAAATAGATACAATGCAACACATATGATTATATTCTTTTCGGTTTCATACCTCTTTTATTTCTATATTATTACTTGTAAAAAATTTAAAACATTAGTTTTTTTAATTGTTTAGCAATATGTCATTTAATTGAATAATAAAAAAATTCATTTATGTTTCTACTTGTCTACCATTGGGTTTAGTATTTATTGTTTTACTTTTCAAAAATTTATTTATTATTTGTATTATTTTGTGTTTTTTTTTCTTTTCCGGCAAATCTAGTTTTTGCAATTGTCTGAATAGGATGAAGATTGTGCATTTACTAGGTGCCATATTGGCTATAATGGCTTTTGCCCCCGATGCCCGAGGATCACCAGCTGGAATAACGAAAAGGTTTGGAGAAGGAGGAGACGTAATCAGAGGAGTCAATTTAGGCGGACTATTCGTGCTGGAACCATGGATAAGGCCGTCACTTTTTAAAGAATGGGAGGGCTCTAATCCTCAAGTCGTCGATGAATGGACATACTGTGCTGCGCTTGGAAAGAAAGAATGCGAGAACCGTTTACAGAATCACTGGAGCACATGGGTCACCGAGTCGGATATAGCGACTTTGGCCATGCTTGGTATAAACCACGTTCGCATACCTATTGGCTACTGGGCATTTACGGTCAAGGATGGAGAGCCATATGTCCAGGGCCAGATTCCATATCTTAAGCAAGTCATCGAATGGACTGGAAAGCATAATATGAACGTTGTTCTGGATCTACATGGCGTCCCTGGTTCGCAAAACGGATTCGATAACTCTGGGAAGCTTGGAAGCATTCACTGGCAGGACACCCAGGAAAATATTGAGCGCTCGATCCAAGCTATCGAGGAAATCGCTCGAATTTCTGCACAGTACCCAGAAATTGTCGATGCCATTGAGGTAGTCAATGAACCAGCAATCTGGGGTTTATCAAGACAAGGCATTATTGACTATTACAAGCGGGCATACACAAGCTTCCGCCAGATCGCCCCACACACTATTATGGTGATCCACGATGCATTTGTGTCACCATCAGAATGGAAAGACTTCAATATCGCTGGCTGGGAAAATGTGATTCTAGATACACATATCTACCATGTATTTGTGCGTGACCGCTTAGCTCTCTCTCGCGATGGTCATTTAAAAGCGACATGTCAAGACGCAACAAACATTCGAAATTTTAACAACAAGCTGTGGACGGTCACTGGCGAATGGTCGCTTGCAGTCACCGATTGTGCCAAATGGCTCAATGGGTTTGGCAAGGGATCGAGATGGGATGGAAGTCTTCCATGGGAGATGAATGGCCCAGTGTATCAGGGAGCCACTTGCTCTGGCCAAAACTCTATAGCCGCTTGGGACTCTTCTACTCGTGTGTTCTTCAGGCAGTTTGCTGAGGCGCAGATGGACGCATACGAGGCTGGCAGTGGCTGGTTCTTCTGGAATTTCAAGACCGAGGATGCCGATGACTGGAACTACATCAAGCTTGCTCAAAACGGCCTTATTCCCAATCCGCCTACCGACAGACACTATTCGAGATATTCTTTAGACAACAACCGATGGAGTATTAAAATTAACTCACCTTGGTGCCACGAATAGCACTATTACTTCATTGTTCTTTTACTTGATTAGTTTTATTCTTTCGCTATATTTTTACAAGTTTTACAATTATTTTTAATTATTCTTTGCAAGAGGCTTATTTTATTTAATTCAGCGCATTCAACAAAGCGATATTATTCCCAACAAGTAAGCTAAAGTAAAAAAAGTGTGCAATGTTTATATGCTGATATAGAACGGGCAAAAGCTAAAAAGAAAAATATAGCTTCAATGTATGCGCACTCCTTGTATAAATATAAAAAGCGAAATGACTACACAAACGTGGTAATTTTTATTTATTTTTTTCTCTGAAATTCATTACTTTCGCTTTTTCTAGTATTCCTTTAATTGGATTTTTATTATTAAAAAAGGTATGCTCGAGTTGTTTATTTACTTTTCTTTTTAATATTTTGCCCATGTAATATTAAAAATACTTTGTTGCCTTACTGCATTTGCTTTTGTTTGTCAGCCCTTATCAATGCGTTTACTGCCAAGTGGACCGGTCTTGACACGAGATTATCCAATCATGGAAACTGCTATATCAATATTTGGGGACCGGATCATTTTTTGAGGCTGGCGGGTAACATTCCGCTGTAACTTGTTGTTGTCTTGTCTGTGCAGCGATTGCACATTCTGCAGCATTTTTTTTCAAATAAAATTTGTAAAAAAATTATTTAAATGGGAATCCAAAGACGAGTTTTTAAAAATTGCTATTTTCTCGTTCTTATTCGTGTACCCGCTATTAGTTTTTTTATAGCTGTTATTGTCATTACCATTGTTATTTATTATTGTTATTTATTATTGTTATTTATTAATATTACTATTTCTCATCCAATCTTTCAATCTAAAATTTATATATCTTTTATTGAGCTTTTATAGAGCTCATTTTTTTTCAATCAATGATAAAGTCGAAAGCCAGCTTTATGTCGTCGTTTTTGCTGTTGCTGTTGTCGTTGCTGCTTGCAGTAAGCGAGTGCTGTCATGCTAGCGTGGTTTTGACAAGCAAATTTGATATTGCAAAGAGACAGCAGCAGCAGGCACCAGAGGTAGTGCGCGGAGTAAATATCGGCGGATTTCTGGTTTTAGAGCCATGGATCAGACCTTCGTTTTTCCAAGAATGGAGCCAGGCTTCCAAAAACGCTGCAGTTGATGAATGGTCATTTTGCGCATTGCTTGGCAAAGAAGAGTGCTCGCGTCGCTTGCACAAGCATTGGGCGGAATGGGTCCAGGAATCAGATATACAGAAATTGTCGTCTATGCATATCAACACGCTCCGCATTCCGATAGGCTACTGGGCATTGGCTCCAAACAAGAACGAGCCCTATGTCCAGGGACAAATCCCTTATCTCAGACGGGTATTGGAATGGGCCAAAAAATACGCCATGCGTGTTATCTTGGATCTACACGGTGTGCCTGGCTCTCAAAACGGATTTGACAACTCTGGCCGTCGTGGAGATATCAACTGGACCAAGAATCCAACCAATATACAAAGGACCCTGGACGCGCTGGGCGTGCTTGCAGAGATTGCAAACGAGTACCCTTTAAATGTCGTTGCTATACAGGCTGTCAATGAGCCAGCCAACTGGGGAATTCCTAAATCCACCATCGCTCATTTCTATCAGCTTTCTTATCGTCGGGTAAAATCAGTAGCGCCACAGACTGCACTTGTGTTCCATGATGCGTTCTTGCCCGAAAACGAGTGGGAATCACTTGTTCCTCAGAACCTTACCGACTCGTTTTTGGACACCCACATATACCATGTCTTTTCGCAAGAGCAGCTTGAACTATCTGCTGAGCAGCATATTTCTCAGGCATGCAACGATGGAGGCAAGATAAGCCGGTCCAACAACCGAGTAAGAACAATTTGCGGCGAGTTTAGTCTAGCAACAACCGACTGTGCGCTGTGGCTTAACGGATTTCAGCGCGGCGCTAGATGGGATAGCTCATATTTAACTCAAAAGCCAATTTTCCCTGGTGCAACTTGCCAGGGCGAAGAGGATCTGCGTTTTTGGAGCAGGGAAAAGCGGGAGACGCTAAGAAACTTTGCTATGGCTCAGATCCAGTCTTACGAAAAGGGCAGCGGTTGGATTTTTTGGAACTTTAAAACTGAAAACGCCGCCTCTTGGGACTTCATAAGGCTTACTCAAGAGGGGATCATTCCTAGCCCGCCATTTGGAAGCACGTTTAATGTCTGTCCGCTATAAAAAAAAGTATTAGATTAGTTTATCCCATCGTCCTTTAAGCATCGCTCTTAATATTAATTTATTGTGTTTAATGATTACTCAAACAGTAGAATAGTTAGAAATATGGACATTTATAGAGAGGTATATCCGCATTTGCAAAATTTTACATTTGGTATTTTTGACAATGGCTTACCTAATCGCAATATAAGCACGATGAAGATTGATAAGGATGGATTTATTAATGTTCCTGAGTTTTAGCAATTTTTTCCTTAGAATTTTTATTAATAAGAATATGTTTTTTTAGTTAGTTTCTATAAAATTTAGTTACCATCAAGTTAATTGCACTTGTTTTTTCTTTAAAAGAAAGATCTGAAAAATACTAATATTCTTCCTAGACATTTGTCTTTTTTGCCTACTGTTAATGTTTTGCGCTTGCATGGATTTTGTCAGTATATATTTTTTTGCCCTTTAGTTCTCCAGCCTTACGTTTAAAACAATACTGCATTTTATTTTCCTTCTATCTTTTATTTTTATTTTTTGTTTCCCCCCCCCATCTTATCAACATGACTATGTCTCCCCCTTTTTAGCTTTTTTTAAAGCCTTACTTTTACAAGAAGCAGTAAAAGCAATAAATCCATCAGCAAACATTTGAGACTCACACGGACAAGACTACGCTTAAACATTTTGAGCCACCCGCATCTCCTCACATGTCTATTTTTTTATTCCCTTTAGTATCTAGACCACATGCTTAGTAAATTCTGAATCAAGAACTTTGCGGACCTAAAGTTTTATCTTTTTTATAATGTGTCTGCTGGAACATTTCATTGTCGCAAGCGTTTCAAGCGCAAAGACAAATTGTATAAAAAAAAGTAAATTACTATTGAACACAAAAGCACGTTAAAATGTTTTAATAATGTGTCTTTAATTGTTATTATTTTTATCGTTATTGCAAAAAGAATAGAGGTCTTGCGTCCTTAGAATAGTAGTATAACAATTAGTAAAAAATTTTTTACTGATGATTTAGCTACGTTTTTCTATTCAGCTAGGCCACACGATACAATCACTAATTTTTTAGTTTTGTTCTTGTCTAGTGGTCTTGAAATTGATAATTTTTCTTTCTTTTGTTTACTTTTCTAGAGGAACAAAAAACAAGTTTCATGGCGTTATCCTCAATAGAAAAAATCATTTCTATAGAATTTTTTTGTGGATTCTATTCTCCAAAGTAGCCTTGCATTTCTCTTTCTATACATTTTATTGATTTCTTTATTCTTTCGTAGTTATAGTTATTATTCAATGTCTATATGCCAAATATAATATTTATTTTATAGTTTCCACATATAAAACAACTATTATACAAATAAAAATATCATAGTACACACTCTCGACTAGCTCAGTTCTCCATATTATTTAATAATACTATTATAACGATTGCGGAATATTATGCAGCTTCATGGTATCGGTTATTTGACCGTGTTTGTTGCTGTGCAGCAATGCGGTATTATGGCCATTCCAGCATATCAGCCAGTGCTACAATATATTAATACCAACAGCCAACCACTTGGTCTGGCTCCTGTTCAAGCGCAGCTGGCAGTTCCAGGCTTGGCGCAGCAGAATATAGTTTCGCCGGAAATACAGCTTCTACCGGCTGGTCCAGCAGGTCCAGCAGCGGCTCAAATTCCAGCAGCTGTTGGATACACCAATCTTAAACCGCCCTCATTGCTAGCGGCTCCAGTGTTGGCAGCGCCAGCGGTCAATAGCCCAGTAGTGGATACAAACGATATAGACGACACTATCATCAATGCCAAGCCTGTTCAAAAAGGACCTGTGATACCGTTCCAGAGGAGGCCCGGGATCAGTCGGCTTCCATCTGCAGAATCAGATCCTCCGGTTTTGAACAAGCAGCCAGAGGGCGATAACGCAGTTTCAGATATAGATAGCTGGCCATTTCCTGTAGCCAGCGATAGCTCTTCCGATGCCTTACTACTGCCATCATCTATAGAAGCAGCAGACGATCAGACAGAGGAAACTATAGCTGGCAGTAGCAGTATTGCTGTTGTGCCTGAAACAACTGTTGCTAGCACCACTGTATCTCCACCAATGCGCAAAAGACCAGCTGAAACAAAAAAGCATACTACTGTTCAAAAGCCGCTTAAAACCACTGCTCCATCTATTGCCCAGGCAACGTCTGCAGCTGCAAATACATTAGCTTCCGCTTCCGCAAAAATATCTGCTTCAGTGCAGCCTACAGCATCTTTGGTCGCTGCTGTTTCTGAAACTACAGCAAGCCGTGCTTTGCCAAACAAAGTAGCAAATCCACCCAACGAGTACAGCAGCAGCGCAGCGCAACAGCCTATGAGTGGAGCGGCGGGAGCAATCCGTGTCGCGTGCAATGACTGCCATAGAGGAGCAGCAGGTGCAGTGCCAGCGCAAAATGTAACCGGTGATATGCGACAAAACCCAGGAAGCGGAATGGGATATCATGGTCATAGGATAGTTCGCGGCGTCAATATCGGCGGCTTTTTGGTGCCCGAGTTCTGGATCACTCCATCTCTTATCTCGTCGATACCCGATCCAAAGCCCAACGACTACTTGCAGCTCTGCAACCGCCTTGGCCCCGATGCTACGTTGCAGTTGATGCGCAAGCACTGGGAAACATGGGTATCTGAGCCCGAGGTTCAGCGGCTGGCAAACTCTGGGCTTACGCATATCCGCATTCCAATTGGTCACTGGGAGTTTGTGGATTCTGACGAAGGATACGTTCGTGGTGGTCTTCCTTATTTCAAAAGACTTGTCTATTGGGCTAGAAAGTATGGACTGCGTGTTATTCCCGATATGCATACTGCGCCGGGCAGCCAGAATGGCTTTGACAACTCTGGATCTACCAATGGGATCAACTGGACCAAGGACCCGCGGAATGTGGATATCTCCAAAAAGGCTTTGCAAAACATGCTTCGATATATTGCCAGCGATCCGGTCATCCTTGAAACTGTAGATGCGATAGACCTACTAAACGAGCCATTTATAGATTCACTAGACTTCAACCAGCTTTGGGACTACGATACCGGAGGCCATACACTGATCTCAAACGGGCTTAAAAAGGTGCCGCCAGTAGTATCGATTATCGACAGAGGGTTTAAAGAGTTTACCTGGTGGCAGACACGCTGGCCGCAGGACTGGAACAACAAGTATATCGATGCATTCCTTGATGCGCACCTATACCATGTGTTTGACAGAAACATTGACAACTGGCCGCTAGAAAACCATCTGCGACTGGTCTGCCAGAACGGCCGGGATCTCAAAACAAACTCTACTCATTTCCCTATCATCGTTGGCGAGTGGTCTCTGGCATTGCCGCAGCCCGCGCTCCAGGGCAGAGAGAACGAGGCTAGAAGGAGGTTTGCCGAGGCTCAGCTGGATGCCTATGAGCTTGGTGGTGCTGGCTGGATTTTCTGGTGCTTCAAGACCGAAGTATCCCCCGAATGGTCGTTTTTGGAGGCCCTTGATCGCTCGTGGATTCCGCAGCCGCTTACAAGTCGAGAGTTCCCACCAGTGTGCCAACTTTAATGACCCCAAAAATAAAAAAAAACAATTATACAGTCAAAAAATGTTTTAATAGCGTTCACCATTTTTTTCATATTACATTTCGTACATCTCGTTAAATTATCAATAAGCTATTTTTATGACAATGTCTCTAGCCGTTAAGTTAAAAAAAAAAGAGAACTAGTTTCTCTTGCTCCTTTTTTACAATTTATTTGATTCATAGTGCCAATTAAAATCAAGTGTGATTTAATCACAACTGATCGGGTTTAGATAAGAAGCATTTTTTGTTGAAGAAAAACGTGACTTTAAAATATAGTAGTATATTTTTCGCTCTTTTTGTTGAATTGCATTTGTTTTTCTACTCTTTTTCATTTTTTTACAAGCTCGATTTAAAGTTTGTAATCCTGCTTTTTTTGTTATATTTAATACAATTATACATTTATATCTACAAAATGGTATGTCTTTGCATACGCGTAGTTTTGGTTCTTGGCTTTCTTTGTCAGCAGTGAACTATTTTAATACTCATTTTGCTTTTTTTTTGGTTAACGATTGCGATTTAATGTTTGTAGGGTGGAACAGCACACAAGCCGTATCCCAAGCACGTATGGTCGCCTGCTGGTGGATGGTGGGCGCAGCCCAAGACATGGAAGCGCAACACAGCGATTATTGGGCTTGGCGCAGCAGCAGTAGTCGCATTTGTGTTTAAAAAGTCGGCAGATCTCGAGCAGCGTACTCTGTATCCTCGTGTGTGGATTCCGTCGATGATGTGGTCAAAACAGTTCAAGGTAGAGTATTGAAGTAGTGCTAGTAAAATGAATATTTTATTATTATGTATTTACTAAGTTGTTTTGCTTTTGAATGTGATTTTTTTTAATTTATCTTTGTCATGCTGTAGACCAAGGACGATCCAAACTTCCAGCCCCCAGAGTCTCTTTAATCGCAGGGATTGAAAAGTCGCTGTTGCTTTTCTTTTATAAATTTTTTCTTCGTTAAATATAACAAAAATTCATTGAGATATTATACCCAAACTTGATGCTTTGTTCTAGCTCGTGTTTGGAGCCGTGAGATATTATTTTTATCGGATTGCAATCATTTAAGAATCATCGATCACAAAGAAAAAAATATAAAGGGGGAAGGGGTTTTTAAGTGACTCAGTTGCTTTTTGATGGGCCATCATGAAACAAGAGGCTTTTATATACAACAAAAACCCATGTAAAAAAAGTTTTTTTCTTTTCTCTTCATTGTATTTTGGCATTATAATTGGCTTACTTTTTGAATTTAATACTCTCTCCTTTTTTTAATTTACGCAAATGTCTGCTGAGGAACTTGCAACCAAGATATCGAAAATGGATATAAGCGACCGTAAGTACAATACAATAAAATATGAAAAAAAAATATGCTATGAAGCATATTTTCAGACCACAAGTAAATAATTGAAGTTCTAAACTAAATATATATGTTTTTTTTTAAAATTGAAAACTTAGTTGTCTTTGTCGACGAGGCTACTGGCTCTGATGAGACGGGTACTGGAAACAAGGACCAGCCCTTCAAGTCTGCCGCTTCTGCAGTCGGCCACATTGCTGGCCAGCCAGAGGCAGCGCAGGAGTCGCTCAAGATCGTGGTCAAGAAGGCAGGCGAGGAGCAGTACAGCTACATCACTCCATCGGCGCTGAAGAAGGCCAAGAACGCCCATGAGCTGGCTGTGAAGAAGGCCAAGAAGCAGGCTGAGCGCGAGGCTCGCGATAAAGAGCAGAGAGATGCAAAGCTAGCCGAGGAGCAGCGCAAGCTCGAGGAGAGCAAAAAAGTTGTATTGACTCAGGATCCGTCGCTGCCAGAGCCCAAGCTGATCCGTATTGGCGAAGCCAAGAAAAACCGTAACGTGCGTGTCAAGGTCAACGGCTGGGTCAGCCGTCTGCGTGTGCAGGGCAAGGACATGATGTTTATCGTTCTGCGCGACGGTACCGGCTATCTGCAGTGCGTGCTGAACAACCGGCTGTGCCACACCTACGATGCGCTGACGCTGACACTGGAGACCAGCGTTTCGCTTGTTGGCGAGATCAAGGAGCTTCCTGAGGGCAAGACTGCACCCGACGGCCATGAGCTGGTTGTCGATTTCTGGGAGGTCATTGGCAAGGCTCCTGGCGGTGACGAGGCTGTCAGCAACCTGTTTGATAAGGACTCTGATCCGTCTGTCCTGCTTAACCAGCGGCATCTGGTGATCCGTGGCGACCGGGCCTCGTCTGTGCTGAAGGTGCGCTCGCGGGTTATGCGTGCGTTCCGCGATCACTTTGAGGGCGTTGGCTATGCCGAGGTCACTCCGCCGTGCATGGTTCAGACGCAGGTCGAGGGTGGCTCGACTCTGTTCTCGTTCAACTACTATGGCGAAGAGGCATATCTGACCCAGTCGTCGCAGCTGTATCTCGAGACGTGTCTGCCGTCGATGGGTGCCGTCTACACGATGAACGAGTCCTACCGTGCCGAGAACTCAAACACCCGTCGCCATCTGTCCGAGTACACGCACTGCGAAGCCGAGATCCCATTCATCTCGTTTGAGGACCTGCTCGATGGCATCGAGTTTATGGTCAAGGACGTGGTCAACCGCGTCTGGGCCGAGCCTGAGACGCGCGCAATGATCGAGAAGCTCAACCCCGGATTCAAGCCCCTTAACGAGCCATTCATCCGTATGCGCTATGCCGATGCCATAACCTGGCTGAACAAGAACGGTGTCAAGCGCGCAGAGGATGGCCTGGACTTTGAGTTTGGCGACGATATTCCCGAAGCACCCGAGCGCCATATGACCGATACCATTGGCAAGCCCATTCTGCTGACCCACTTCCCTGTGCCGATCAAGGCCTTCTACATGCCACCGACCAAGGACGATCCTCGTGTCACAGAGTCTGTCGATCTGCTGATGCCCAACGTTGGCGAGATTGTCGGCGGGTCCATGCGTATCTGGGACTATGATACCCTGATGGCTGCTTACAAGCGCGAGGGCCTTGATCCAAAGCCCTACTACTGGTACCTTGACCAGCGCAAGTACGGCTCTTGCCCTCATGGCGGTTTTGGCCTAGGCATTGAGCGTTTCCTGGCCTGGCTGACCGATAGCTACACTGTTAGAGAATGCTGCCTGTATCCCAGATTCAAGGACCGCTGCCAGCCATAAAATCTCGAACGAAATTTGTTAACTATGCTTCTTTTTTTATTATTTGAGTTAAATATAACTAAAAAAATCATTTCCTTTTTACGAATCCTTTTCTTTTTCTTTGAGAGCAGCTTTGCGGGCATTCTTCTGTTCCGTGGTTTCTTTCCACGAATATCCGATCGAAGGATGGAACTCTGAATGTTTCCTGGCAACCTCAAAAGCCTCTTCTACTTTTTTAATGCTGCTGAGCATTCTTGTGGAAATAATCGAGTACAAATTAGGTGCCTCATAAGCATTTCCATCGACAATGTAGTAAACAGCCAAGGAAACGATTTTTGTGGGGCTTGACCGTCTGAATTTTGTAATGATAAATAGAGACGGCGGTTCCTGATGAGTAACCGCGAATTCTATACCGACCATCGATGCCAGGTTGTACGATGCCTGTTGTAGCTCATTGAACTGTGTCTGCATCTTGAGAATGGCGTTGTTGCTGGAGGAATCCCAGAATGGCGACTGGCTAAAGTATTCTAAAACGTTATCTGGTCGCAGACCACCAAATTGCTATATAATAAATACATTTGAGAAGAAAGAAAGAAAGAAAGAAAAAACAAAGTTGTTTAGAGGTTAATATTAAATTTATTATTAATCAATTGGTGCTATTTTTTTGTATTTATTAATTTTTTTTTGATCTGTTTGTATACTTACAAATAGCCATTGGTCTGACCGCCATTCAATTGCTGTGAGTTCCTTTGCCATGTCTAGATGTATATATTTTTTAATTGTTTATAAAATTGGATTAATGTAAATGTGTATTTTTGATATAAAAAAAAGAAGCTTGTTTCAACATGCTTTGCAAAGGTATGTAATATATAACGAGAAACTCTTACTCTTTTTATATGGTTTATACTAGTATGGGTTATTATCACAAGACGCCTTTAGTTGAGACAACTAAAAGTGAATAATCATTTAATATCCAAAGTGAACATTTTCCTTTGCTTTTTTTTTCATTTCCCCTAATGCGCTGAATACTAAAACCATTGTTTTATATATGCGCTTTCCAATCAATAAAAAGTGACGCAAATATCAAAGCGTAACCGATTTTCATCTCAATTTCAGATTTTTTTAATATGACTAAAATCGTTGTTTACTTGGCACGCCACGGTGAAACGGATGCCAATGCTAATGGAATTATGCAGGGAAAACTGGTAAACTTGCCTCTTAATGAGCGAGGACGTGCTCAAGCAGCGCTTTTAGCCAAGGAAATGAGCAGCAAGCAGCTTGATTGGATAGTTTCGTCAAGGATGGACCGGGCAGTGGAAACAGCCGATATTGTAGCCCAAAAATGCCCTGGTGTTCCTGTTTCAAGAGAGGAAAGACTGCATGAGATATCGTTTGGAATAGTTGATGGAAAGAAAGTCAAGGGCAGTCGGCATTTGATTTGGCAGGTGGACCAAGAGTGGAGAACAGGGAATCTAGATGCCAGGATAGATGGAGGAGAATCAGCGAACGAGATCAAATCGCGTCTTGTGGCCGCATTTGCTGATATCATTAAAGAGGCTCGGAAAAGAGAATACCGCAATGTATTTGTCTGCAGCCATGGCGGTGCTTTGAGAGCTAGTATGGCTGTGCTGGTCAACAAGGACATACGCACGCTAGCTATGTTTCCCCACAGAAACTGCTCCTACCATTGCATCGCTGTAGAAATAGATGATAATGATTGTGCCAATGAGCTGCCAATAGATCCTTTGTCGCTTACTTTCCAAGTTTTAGATATTTGCAAGATTGAGCATCTGGGCTTTCCTATTAAAAAATGACCAGAGAATAGTCAATAGTGCCAGTAAAAAAGCATTATTATAGTTTATGTGTTTGTTAGCAGAAACTCAAGGGTGAAAGTTTGTAAACCACTTGTGCAGTAAACTAAATGTTTTTATCCTTTAAAGTATAATTATATGCCCCGGTCTCGCTTTATCCACACACTCACAAACATACGTCGTAAACACTGAAAACATTCTTGCTTTTTTTTTGCTTTAGACACTCAAAAGGGCATTTTTAACCAGTGCAGATTTGCTGCACCGACATGCTTTCTTGACATATGCTCTCTATCATCTACCAATCCTACTTGTCATGCGGCTAAATGTACTACCAGTTTTTCTTTTTGCTAGCTGTGTTGCTGCTGTCTGGACATTTCCACAGAAAATCGGTATCTACTCGATGGTCGAGAAGCTTGTCCAGTTCAAGACAAGCTCGGTTGAAGAGCGAATAATCTACGGCAAGCTTGCCATCTTTTTTGACGACTGGGAGTCATCGGCCAAGCTCAGCGGATCAGTCGATACGGCGCAGTATCGCGACGGGCTTTTCGCGCTTCTGGCACACATCAATGCGGCACGGTCTGAGGCAATCAGCGACAAGGGTGGGATAGAAAATCTTGAGTATCTTGTTGCACGCATAAGAACCTCGTATTCGGACTCGATTCACAAGTTTTTCGGTCAATAGAGCGGAACTTTTTTTTTTTTGCTCATTATGCCTCTTGCTAGATTTACTTAATCTTGGGTCATAGTTTTAAATAATGATTGACTTTTTCTTTGTGCAATGATCAAATACACCGATAATTCACTACATACCTTTGGCACTGAGCCATGGGAACTTTTTGTCTTTCCCAGATTGCCTTTTTAAATCCGTTTGCAAAAAAAAGAATCACGGAATTGAATAGTGCATCTGGTGGATCTTATATCGCGATAGCCAAATCAGTACTTTTGCACATGTGATAGACTGCCAATGGCAAGCTACAGCGGTCCATCCTCCAAGAGCTGGCGAATTAGGCCGCGAATATGCCCGTTTTGGTATTATCTTTGGAAGTAAATGCATCAGTGCGCAATTTCCGTTTGATGCAGATGATCCCATGATAAAACCGAGAATTTCTTCTTTTTTGCTATTGATGGACAGTTCGGATCTACATATTCTAGCATGTGCTATCCTTTTCTTCTCACTAGCATCTGTACATATGCATACTTTGTCTGTTACAAGCGGATATACTGTGTAAAGAGACCAAGTACTCTTTTTTGCATATATACTCTAGTGTAAACAAAACATTTTGAGAAGGAGGAGGAGGGGGATAATCGCACGTACTTTTAAGTGTTTGCTTTATCTATATATTTTTTGTAGAGATTTTTTTCTGGTATGCCAAATCCGGCGAAAAGAGAGGCCATTTTTTCGTGCTATTTACTAATATTTTTTCCGAAACGAATTTCCTACTTTGTCTGCACACATGGCAATGAACTTGTGTTTCCGCTCCTTCTATGCTTCCTTTTTTATTTCTACAAATCATTTTTCATTAAAGAGTGGTAGTGGTGGTAGTGGATCAACATTTTCTTCGGCATTCGCTCATATCCAATGAATAATAAACAAAGAAAATAGATTGTAAATTATAATGCTCCAAGTGCAGATTATTGACAAACAAGGACAAGGAGATGAGATGCTGCTGAACTGTAAATGTTACAACGCAAAAAATGCACACTATTTAGCTAAATGTTTATTCTTTGACTTTAGCTCATGGCAAAAATCGAAGTCATCGTATATAAGGACCAGCATTTTCCCAAAAAAAAGGTTTACAAATTACCAAATTCCCTTCAAAAGTCCTTTCGTCTCTAATATATTTTCTTTTCCTCTCCCATTTTTTATATTTTTTGTTAGTTCTATCCTCTTCTTTACATAGTCTTTTAGTACTATTCTTCTTTACAATGAGGCGTGTTAGTGTTTCTATTCTGGCCGCTATTGCTGCCATTGGCGTTGTGAACGTCATGGCCACTCCTGTTCCTTCCAACAGCGGATATACCTCTGTGGATGTCTCTTCGCAGAACAGTCCTTCAAAGACCTCATCTGGTGATTGCAAGATCCAGCCTACACCATTTGTCATCCCTAGTCTGCAGCAATGGGACGGTGGCAAGGGCGAATGGAAGATCAGCAAGAGCACCCGTCTGGTCATCGATCCCAAGTATGCAAAGGGCATTTCTCTTGATTCCGAGCACTCGGTAATGGTCAACCCGTCGACTCTGCAAGACTATGCTGCCATGTTCAAGGCTGAGATCAAGGAGGTCACTGGTCTTGATGTCACTGTTGTCGTCGATTCAAATAGCGGAAAGGACGACATCTTCCTTACTCTTGGTGCCGATGCCAAGGACGCCTCGCTCAATCACGAAGGTTATCTTTTGGATATTGGCAAAAAGGGTGTTACCATCCAGGCAGTGACCTCGCGTGGTGCTTTCTGGGGCACACGTACTCTGCTCCAGATGCTGATCCTGGCCAACGAGAACGACTTTGCTCTTCCTCAGGGCAGCGCGCGCGACTATCCCAACTACAACGAGCGCTTGACCATGCACGATATCGCGAGAAAGCCTGTTCCTCTTTCTGATATCAAGGAGTATGCCACGATGACCTCTTTCTTCAAGTATAACACGCAGCAGCTGCACTTTAACGACAACCCTGGCATGCAAACTAAGAATCTGATGCCTGACTGGCAGACCAAGTACTCAGGCTTCCGTCTCAAGTCTGACAACGAGGAGTTTGCCAAGTATGCCAATGCTGATGTCTCGTATACGAAGCAAGAGATGCGCGAATACCAGGACTTCCTCAAGACTCGTGGTGTCGATTTGATCCCCGAGATCGACCTGCCCGCTCACTCGCTTGCCTTCACAAAGATTCATCCCGAGTGGAGCATTCAGTCGGACACGGTCAGAGGCGACTGGCTTGATCTGGGCAACCCCGAGGTTCAGCAGTTTACCAAGGACCTGTGGGCCGAGTTTGGCGGCTGGTTCGATGCCAAGCATCTGAGCATCGGCGCTGACGAATACGACGCTACCAAGGGCGACATGGCTCGCGCATTTGTCAATGACATGCACGACTTTATTGCTGCCAAGTTCAACAAGACCGTGCGCATGTGGGGATCGGACAAGCAGCTTCCTGGCAAACTTGATATCGACACTGATATTCAGACTGTGCACTGGGACTGGACTTACTCGAATCCGATCGAGCTCATGCAGCGTGGCCACAAGGTCACCAACCTGAATGCTCCTGACTGCTACCTGGTTCCTCGCTCGCAGTCATACGAGGACTTTATTGATGAGCAAAAGGTCTATGAGCTCTGGGAGCCCTGGGTATTCGATATCCTGGACCGTGCCAATGCCAGCCGCAATGCTCGCCCCGACGAGCCCCTGCTAACCGGTGGTGGCTTTGCCAACTGGATCGACTTCCTTTCCGAGTCCGTTACGCGCGTCGAGGTCTACGACCGTCTGTCCAAGGCTGCTGGCGCTTATGCCGAAAAGCTGTGGACCGGTGCTAAGAACCCTGACAATATTGCTTACGAGCAGTGGGCGCCTCTTGCAAAGAAGCTGCGCGAAAACATTCCTGGCATCACGCTGGACCGTCGCCCAGAGTCCAAGGGACAGTTCCTGATTAGCTACGACTTTGAAGACGGCTCGGTTAAGGACGACTCTGGCAACAACTACGACGGCAAGCTCAGCAACGGCGCTAAGGTTGTTGATATCGGCGAGGGCCATGGCAAGGCTGTCCAGCTCACTGCTGACTCGTTCATCACCACGCCTCTTGAGAGCATTCGCTACCCCTATGCCATTGGTATGTGGGTCAAGCCCAACGGTGATCAGAAGGCCGATGCTGTTCTTCTCGAGTCTGGCGATGGCAAGGTTCTGATCAGCAACAGCACCTCTCCTACCATCACCTTTGAGCAGGACGGCAACAGATACAATACCCAGATTGTTCTTCCTCCCAACACCTGGTCGCACATTGCCTTCTCTGCCGATGGCACCAAGACTTCTGTCTTCTACAATATGCGTCGCCAAGCAATTGTCAACTATTTCAACCCTCGCTGGGACCAGCTGCGCAACGAAACCATGCTTCTTACTGGCCCTATCAACACCATTGGCAGCAAGTCTGGAAATAGCGTCGATGGCCTGATCGATGGCTTCTTTGTCCTTAACCGTGCCAGCTACGGTGGCGAGATGGCCTTCTTGGGCAAGCACTATGCCAACGCGCTTCCATAAAAAAAGTCTCCATACATTATTTTTTTTCGAAACTTTTATATTTATATTTATATATATTTTTTTTAAAAAAAAAAGAACAATATTTTTTAAATTAATTTTTGTTTTTACCGTTGTAAATGATTTTTTGGCAGGTAGGGATCGGTGGGCATGGTGCTTGGAAGCACATAACAATCTCCTCTACGCAAACCTCATCTGCCATGCATACATGGTTGACACACGGATGCTCAGTTTCGTCTGCAGATGTTTCCTTTGGCAACTCGATGACTGGTGGTGAGCTAGTAGCAGCTGCAAAAGCAGTTCCAACAAAAACAAAAGCAGCAAGGGCGACAGAGAACCTCATTGTTTTCGATAATAAAAATATACAAAAGTTATTTAAAAGCGACAAGCGAAAAACAAAAAAAAATGTAAATGTTGAAGAATACATTCAACCATTTACTCGTATTTATATACGTTTCGCAAACCTATTTAATAATTTTTCTGTTCATACCAAAAAGATTTTGTTAAATAAAAATTTTTTGTCGGCGACTCCATAGACATTTATGTTGTCGCAATATGCAATTAAATATATAGGTTATTCAAAGGTTTATCTGAATTGGTTGCGCAACTAAAAAATGTGAAATAGCTTTTTTTGTTTCCATGGACATAGCGGAATGAGGCTGAATAGGCCACAAAGCCCCCATTCAATCGTGCATGGATATCTAAAACCTACTAGAAAAATCTCATTCTAAATGGCCCAAATATATCCAATGCGCCTTTGTGGTTACTCTGACCAAATGGCACTGATCTAAATTTGTATGGATCAGAGGTTGAATACCTCTTGCGGGTATATAAACTCCTGGCTATCTGAGTAAAAATTATTTGCTTTCATTTAAGGCTTTCCCACAAAAAAATTTTACTTGTTTTATTAAAGTTTTTTAAAAGTTTAAAAAGATTGATTGGCTTTTTCGATTCTAAGTAAAGCTTCCGTTCGTGCATTCTTAACTATTGCAAGCATATCTTTGACTATAATCTTTTCAAACTCTGGCCTTGCACGTACCTCAAACGGGTCTACTATTCGCTCATCATCTAATCCAGTAGAAAATTTGGCGATTTCAGCTCCAGTTAAAACATTGCCTCTTTCAAAGCCTTTCAAAATATAATCAAAATGTTCAATCGTTCCATGACCAAGAATTGTGATATTCGTGTTTGAAAACAACGAAATATACAGGCTCAGCACTAAATCCTTCAAATGGCCATAGCTAACCATTTTGACAAACTCATTAAGGATCTTGGATATAAACATTTGCAAACTGGATAGATGACCCTGCTTAGCTGTGGCAACGCTCTTTGCATTGGCACCTTGCCACTTTGCAATTTCTAGTTTGGCAGCTTCTTCGTATGCAAGCTCGTCGTCCTCATTGATCCCTGTTGCTCCAAGCCAGCACAATACATATAGGAGCGATTCCCAGTCGTCGAGCTGCGTACGCTTGACATTGCTGGCTAACAGA
>JANBOH010000138.1:0-38458 GCA_027478445.1 Coemansia asiatica | reverse complement strand
TGCTGAGCATTATGTGCCTGCCCTGAACCTGGACCATTAAGGTTGCATGGCTCCTATGAGTGCACCCTCAGTTCCTGTGTACCAGGTACACCCCTCAGTGTCAACCCCACATGGTGCTAACCCACCTGCCAAAAGATATTTTTTACTATGCCCTAATTACCCTATGCAGTGCCTCTGGAGTGAAGACAATATCTACTCATGTTAAAAAAATTATATTTTTTTGGCTTGAGTCAGCTTACTTGAACCACTTCAAATACTTTTGTACTGGTTTCTATATAAGTCATATTTATATAACTCATCAACTCTTCTTCTACAGCTATTAATTTTTCTACTCTTTTAAAGACTTTTTTAACTCAAGGTTTTTCAAGGACCCTCTTAAGACTTGTTTAAGTCTTTTATTCTTTTTTCTTTAAAAACTATAACTTTCACTTTTTCAATATGCTGCTCCTTTTCTTTCTTCAAGTAAATTATGCTTCCTTCTTTTAATCCAAACTCTGTCCAAACTGCTTTACTGGTGAGCTGTCCACATTCAAAAATGTGTGTAATCCATGACCCTATCAAAGAGCAAGAAGCCCAATAGTCTTGAGACATGGGCACCTAAGGTGCAACAACCATAAGTGTATGGTGTGTGTCAAGACTGAGGATGGTTTTGTGGATAGGCCTTGTTTTTTTCTATTGCAACATTGTAGCAACCATCAACATAAAGCACATATTGCTGTCTCTGAAATGATGGTGCAATCCCCAAGTGGTTCTGTCATGGTAAGCCAGCAGCTCCTGCTGCAAATTTGGCAATGATGACATCAACATCAGCAGCAGCTCTGTCAACCCCCAAATGACCTGCTACTTGCTGCAGCAAGGGAAAGCAGCCTGCCAAATGCCCAAGGACAATGAAGGGCAAGGAGAGCAGCAAATAATCTTCCAACCCAGTTTACTGATGGGCTCAAACAGTTACCAGTGAACTGTGTAACATGCCTTGTTTCTTAGGAATAAAAGGGTGCAGTATAGGGAGGTATCACAATGGTGTGTGTTTAATCTCATCAGGTAAGTAAGCTTTTTAAAAAAACTGTATGTCTATAAGAGCATGACAAAAATATAAAAAAAAAGCTAATGAAGGAAGGGGCTAAAAGAAAGCAGAAAAAGAAAAACAGTTGTGTTGATACACTGTTTGTTTGATTGCTGTTTTTTTATTTTTTTCTGATGGTCGGCTATGGCTAATGGCTTAAAAAATATTGGCAACATTTCCCCCTTTTTCAATCAAAATCCTCAACATATAAATGGCAATGTATTAGATATCTTCGCTACTAATCCAAGTTCGGTAAAATGTTCTGCAATAAAAATGGTCTTCTGTGGTTCAGCTCGTCAGAGACTGCCAAATGTCGGAAAAGTCAGAGGTCTCTGGGTCCGATGATACTATCTCTTCCAGCGACATGTACCCGTCAGTCTCTTCTACGCTGCCACCCCATCCTGCTCGGCTCATCTGCTGCAGCGACGCACGGTCCAGCTGGCACAGCAATACGGCGCCATCGTCAGATCCAGCGCAAAGCACCTCGACTGCAACGTATCTTCCGGGGTGGTCACAGGCGTTAAAGCGAAACGTAGATAGCTCGACACCCTCCGACAACGCAGCCTTGTCCAAAAACTCTGCGGCCCTTACCACATCTTCAGGCGCAACCAGCGTCAAAATCTCCACACCCTGCAAATCACTGGCATCAATACCAACTATTCTCTCGAAAGACGTCGAAGCAAACACAATACGCGGACCCAAAATACCCGCCTCCCCCTCCCTCTGCTTTCTCTCGAGCACCAGACACGCCTGGAATGCCCGCTGCTGCTCCCTGGGCCTATACGCCCTGCGCATCCGACACCTGCGCTCTATCTGCCGGCGTTCATCGCGCGCCATCACTGCTGATGCCACCTGCGACATATCCGCAGATGACATTGCCGAAAGTTGCGGCCCATTGTGTATGCTGCTCATGGTCGCCATGTCGGGGTATTTGAGCGCTACATTGAACTCGAGGTTGTCGCAGCTAAAGTGGATGATCCGGAGAAACGTCGGCGTTAGATCGCGCGCATTGACTACCATGTTGCTGATCAGCACTGTGTCGTTGGTTGGCTGGCAGAACTGCTCGATGTACTCGGAGGCCTTGCGGTTGTTGACAAAGGCCAAAGCTGGCTGTCCGACCACCTCGCTTGGCTCGAACTGCAGCACTCGTCGAATGTTTGACGACGCATATAGAACACGCATCATCGGTGTCTTGTCATGGATTGCAATGTATGCCAGTGGTACTGAAGAGCTCCTGGAGGAGCCCTGGACGGCGTCTGGATAGCCGGACATCCTCTTTATTAAATATACGTTTGTTTAAAATGTTTGTAATAATATTTGATTCGGTAAATCGTATTTTTATAGAACAAAGCGGGTTAATTAAGAAAAAAATGAGAGGAAAATCGACATGACATGTTCCTTTCAAGTTGGGTTCCAATGAACCTTCTCCATATATATATATATATTCATTCTATCCATCCTGCCCATGGTGGCGTTTACAGCTGTCTCCGAACGTATATGCCAATATGCAACTTGTGCAGCGTGAATACATGCATCCGAACCCTAACCGCATTCACTGTTTTTTTGCACATCTCACATTTTTAGGCTCGGGTTACCCGGATCAACCAAGCCAATCTACCACGCATATAAACAGTACCAAAAATGTTAGCTCTGATAATATAACCATCGAGTCTATTGCTAATCGCGCACATTCTGCCGGACATTGCATATGTGTAACCGATGATGACGATGATGATGATGTGGAGGAGGATGATGATGATGACCGATTATCTAGTATAATTACCGTCACTGCAGAACACCTAGACGACAACTTCTCATCTGGAACAACATCTTCTTATGTTCTTATATACTTTTCTTTTACTAGTAAACAAAAAATTTCTATATTATTTCGCACCATGATCTTTTGCGCCTGTCTCCAACCTATTTTGGCGATCCAGACACATATCCTCTCCGTCATCGTGTTGACATATTTGATTAGATTACACAAGTAGCATGCACCTCAAAAAAACCCTTATATAGATACCAGTCCCGCTAATCATCTCCTCCAACAGACTAGCAAACACTAACATGTTTATTTCTAACTTCCTTTTTAACCTATGTTCTCAAAACCGCCAGGCATCTGAAAGCCCAGATGTTTCTGGATCAGACGAGATAATGTCCTCCAGCGATGTATACCCGCTATCATCGTCATTCTGCCCAAGACCACGCATACGATCCGGTCTGCAGAGCAAAATAGCGCCATCGTCGGATCCCGCCGCCACGACCTCGACGCACACCGGCCTATTATTATCAGCTTGGCCACCATTTACCAGCAACAGCTTTTCAACGACAACTGTCTGCGACCCCGCGACTCTCTCCAGAAACCTCGCTGCCTTCACCGTATCCTCGGCGGCAACAAGCGCTAAAAACGACAATCCCTGGACATCGCTAGCATCCAAGTTCACAATAGCCTCAAAGGACCTGGAAGCAAACACCACCCGGGGACCCCACGGAGCCACATCATCTACTGCCCTTTGTCTTTCCAATACTAGGCAAGCCTGGAGAAACCTGCCCCTACTGCGATAAACAGTGCTCTGCTGCCGACACTGCTCCTCAAATGCCTGTCTCCTCATCTCTCCCACCTGGTCGTTGATTTCTGGGTAGCACATGGCTACGTTGAATGCAATGTCGTCGCAGTTGAAATGGATGATTCGGAGATACACGGGCGACCTGTTTCTGTCGTACACCATTGTGTTGCTTATGACCACGCTTTCGTCCGAGGGTTGGCCAAACTTTTGCTTGTACTCGCCGACCTTCTGGTTCGTGATGAAGCTAAAGGCGGGGAGACCGAGGACTTCGTCGGGCTCGAATTGTAGCGCTAAGCGGATATTGGACGATGCATAGAGGACTCGCATTGATGGCGTTTTGTCGTGCACTGCGATATACGCCAGGGGCAGTGCCTGGCCAGTCTGCTGTTGATGATTCTGGGTTTCCGCGGACATGATAGATGTATAAATACTACGCAAAAAATATTAAAATATTAAGAAGGTACGCAAAAAATACAGTTATCAGTTAAATAAAGATACAATGCCTAGTCATATTTTTAGTAGTTCTTTCTCTCTTTTTATATCTCTATTTCTTTTTGGTTGGTAACAGTACTTTTAGGAAACTAATATATGCACAATTACATGTGTTTATCGAATTTTCAATATCAAACAAACTACAATTTGATTTGGAACCGTATTGTTGATTCTTTGGCTGTCGATTCTTTTAATGCGCAATATTAATAAAAGTTTTGCTTGCTCATTGTTTTTAGCCAACGCCAGCCACACGAATAGACCAAATATATATATATATATATATATTTGTCATTGATAAAAAAAATTTTCTGTTAAGCATTGTTTTGACCTTTTCTCGCTATTATTGTCAAGAAATGGCTTGTACGTCTTTGCAATACATTAAACATCAAATAAGCTAAATCAACAAGTTCTACAGCAGCGACCTCCACATATCATCTGCGCAATCAGAAGTCTCTGGGTCAGAAGAAATAATGTCTTCAAGCGACAAATACCCTTCCTCGTCATCACACGTACGATCGGGAGCCTTCATCTGACACAAAAGCATGGCGCCCTCGCTGGATCCTGCAGCCATGACCTCCACCACAATTTCTCTCTCGCCAACCACAAACGCCAGTTGCTCAACCAAAACATCCATGGAAACAAACACTTTTTCCAAAAACTCCGATGCCCTAGTGACGTCCCTGGGGGCAACCAGGGTAAGAAACCCCAGACCCTGTACCTCGTCAGTCTCGACACCAACGATCCTGCTAAATGACCTCGAGGCAAACAAAACCCTCGGTCCCTCTCTGCTGCCAGTTTCCAAAACCAAGCATGCACAGATCAGGCCTATTTTCCTAGTCAGCGCCCTGATAGTTGGCATTACAGGAGGCTGCATATGGGGGCACGATATGCTGACGTTGAATCCCATGTTGTCGCAGTTAAAATGGATTATACGGAAAATTACAGGCGTTCCTTCGCCGTCATTTGCTTGAACACTGGATACCAGTACCCTGGAGGTTGCTTCTGATCCAAATATCCGCTTAAACGAGGACTTGCTGGAGCCGGTCACGTATTGGTATGATGGTTGGCCGACAACTTCTGCGGGCTCGTACTTCATCACTTGGCGTATATTTGACGAGACATAGAGGATCCGCATTTTTGGTGTCTTGTCGTGTACCACGAGCAGTGCTGCTGGAAGCTGTCTGCCATAGCTTTGATTCATGGATATGGGCAGAGGTGTCGCAGGAGCATCGGTCTCTTGCTTGTCTGAATCGCAGGACTTTGTCATGATAAAGGTCACAGAAAAAAATAAAATTGAAAACGAGTGAAGTTTTTATTTAAAAAAAAAAAAACAGAAAAAACAATTGCAATGAATAGAAAATGTGTAGCAAGAGCAAATGCCGTGCTATTGCGTCGTGTACTAATGTTTTTTTTTATTGGAAGTAATATAAAGAGACATGAGTATTTGGATATAAGCCACACATATTTTATTTTGTTTATAAAAGTCCTTACTCATATCCCTTTTTTTGTTACAGGACATTACAAAATAACAACAATCTATTTAAAAAAAATATTTTTCTACCATAAAAGCTGGTGCCACGTCTCGTTGACATCCGAGCTTTCATAGTCCGACGAGATAATCTCTTCCAACGACATATAGGGCGCCTGATCAGCAGCCATCTCATTGCGTTTCTTCTGACACATAAGGACAAACTTGTCATCCGAAGAAGCGCCAAACAACTCCACCTGCACAACCCCCGAATCTCCGCCAAACGGATCCACCAACAGGCCAAAACTACATAGTTTCGGCGCATGGTTATTCCGTAGACTCTGGAAAAACGCCGCAGCCTTGACCATATCCTTTGGATCAACTATCGAGAGAAACGGCCTATCGATGATCTCGTGGCCGTCTATATGCCCGTTGAACACGTTGCTTATGGAATTCGTGACAAACTCGACAACCGGACCCCCCTGTTCCTCGACTTTCAAAACAAAACATGCCTTTGCCCGACATGCTCTCGCCGTATACACATGCGCCTTCTGCAAAGATTCTCTGGTCACCTTGGGATATTTCGGATATATAATATCGCTGTTCCCCGTATCTGTCGACACCGCCGACTCCGTGTCGCTCAGGGTTTTCAGCGACTCTTTAGAGTTGTAATTATAGTCTACTTCGTACTGCAATTTATACAAAATCGAATCTTGTACCCGGATATCGCCTAGCTCCGGGTATGCCACGACAATGGTGAACAGATGGCCGGTGCAGTTAATGGAGATGGCATGGACGTAGATGACGGTGCCGTCTTTTCTCTGCAGGTTGTGTGGCAGCATGGTGACGCCTAGCTCGGGGTTATCCGCGGGCCATTGGCAGCTGTAGTGCTTGGCATGCGGGTCGTACGAGTAGTTCAATGCACTGGTCCCCACCATTTCTTCTGGCGTGTAGCCCAGGACCTTGTGGCAGTTTCCCGATACATACAGGATGTTTTCAGGCCCTGTGCGCTCAAATATCATCACATAGGAGATAGGCATTTTCAAAAAAAAATTATTTGTTTTATGATGAAATAAAATTGGTTTCTTGGAAGGAAATAAATAAAAAGTAAAACATGCAGCAGATGTTTTATTTTAAAGGAAAAGCGGAAAAATGGGAAAATGGAAAAATTAAAAAAAGCATTCCTGAAAGCTGTTTTTTTATTTATTAATTGCAAACAACGAGTTTGCAAAAACATCGAACCATGGGTCTCGACAAAAAAAAATGTTTCAAAATGAGAAAAAGAAAAAGGTACACCTTTTTAATTTTACTTTCCCAGCTTTTTAAAAATGTAAATGAACCAATAAACGGATGAAGTCGTCGATCCGTGCCTTGTCTTTTTATTTTTTCTACTTTTAGGAAAAAAATAATTTATATATATATATATATATAAAAGCTGAAATCAAAAAGGTAATGCGTCAAGCTGACTTGTCAGCATTGTTCCTGATTGTTTTTTTTTTTTGTATTCGGACATCTATTGAGACGAAGGCTCCATTTTTTTTCTCAATTTTAAAGGTGTTTTCATTTTAGCTTTTGTTTGTTATAATTGTTCTGATGGATTTGACTGTACAATAAAAATGATGGATTTGCATTTTTATAAAAAAAATGTCCCTAAAAAAGACCAATTGGATGTTTTGTAATTTGGCACAGGTGTATCCAAAAATACTCTTTCAAATCCGCTTGTAACATACACATATAATTGGATTTCAATAGAATAGAATGCTTGCCAATAAGTTGTTCAAAAAATAAATTACTTTCCATTTTCAGATCGGCATTTCCATCAGCTGCTTTGATTTTTTTTTTTTTGCTAGGACTACAAAAGGGAATTTTTAATAAAACGACAATATATATATTTTTTTTATATGTTAATTTTTTTTTCTTTTTTCGTTCAAGCCCATTTTCCAATAACAGACATTGCGGCGCATCCCGCATACATGGCCAGGAAATAAAGCGTCTTTTCCACACCGCGGCATTTCCTAAACTCTGCAGCAGAAAACTCCTCGACAAGCAGATTGACAATAGCCGAGTACATCAGGATTCCCGCCGACAGCCCGTCAAGCACGCCCATAGTCACCAGCGTAGCAGGAGATCTGGGTGCAAACGACTGTCTTATGCCAATACCAATCAGCTGGCCCAGTGGCGTGGTCAATGCAAACACCAGGGCATTGAGCAGAGCAGTCAGCAAAGGTCTGCGGCTAAAGCTCAGCGCCGAGATCCTGGTACCAAGCGCCATGCCCTCGAAAAACTGGTGGAAACTGATAGCCGCCAGAAGCGTCTTGAACTCGCTCCCGCCAGTCACCGCCAGCGTCATACCCACAATGACCGAGTGCAATGCGATGCCCAGTTCCAGAATATAAGTCGACAATTGCTTGCGCCGCTGATCCATGTCCAGAAGCACCAGCGCGTGCACATGCCCAGTTGCAGGCTTCTCACTCAGCAACTCCTCTGTCGCGCCAAACCTTGGGGTGCTCTGGCCAATGCTACTTCCGTTCCCCGTATCATTATTCGCCGTCTGCGCATCATTGCTGTGCGAGCTTCCGCGCACAAACCGCATGGTCAAAAGATGCTCCATCAGGTGCATGGCCAGAATAGACACCATGGCGAGGAACCCAGGCCACGCGTCAAAATCGCCCATCTTGCCCTCCAGACACTCGTCCTTCAGCGTCTCCGTGGCTCCACCCAGCATATGCACAAACGCTGTGGCCAGGATGACCCCTGCGCCAAAAAACTTGCCCGTGGCGATGATCCGCGGACTCACGTTAATCAACGGCATGTTTTTGCACGCAATGGGCAAGATGGCACCTAGTCCGCCGACTGCCAGAATGATAAAGACCCCGGCAATCTGCAATGTGCGGTCCCAGTCCTCGACACCAGCCGCCGAACACTCGATCTTTAGTGTGTCTTTCTCGCTTTTGGCTTGCGCATCGACGAGCATGTTTCCTGTGCGATCGGGGATGCTCTCTAACGAATCAGAGATTTTGGATGAGCTTTCGGACTCTGGTAAAAGTGTGGTGGGCTCGGATGGTGTCTGCTCGGAGACCATGCTTGTTGAGGCAATACTTTGGAATATTATGTGCCCGGTTATTGAGTGTGTCGGCGTAGTTCTAGGCGATGCCGATACTAATGCTGTCGCTGATGCTGATGTTGATGCAGCTATTACTGATGCTGCCAGCGGACTGGCAAATATCAGATAAAGCAGAAAGACTAGTGCAGTCTTAGTAGACGCCATTGGTTTTTTTTTTTTGCAGAGACGAATATACTGAATATGCACTTTATAGAAATTTAGAGAATTCTTTTAGAAGTCAAAAGAGCAGAGGGCTTTATTTAATTATTTTTGCGGACGAATATTTTAAATTACAATTTTCTTTAGTTCCAGCAATTAGGTATATATATATATATATATATATATACGCGATAGTAATCGTCAGTTACTGCGTGTTTTTGTTTCAATCATTTACTTTCTTTTCATTCTCGCTCCTTCATATTCCCTTTAATTCCAAATATCTATTTTTGCCAAGCAAACAGGGCTTTAATTGTTGTCGCCTAAACATATTGTTCTTAACCATGCTTTTGACTTGTTCACCGTCCACATTCTTATCAACAACAACAACAACATCAACATCAACATCAACAGTAGTAATAGAATAAAACAGCTGCAATTCCAACGTTTTGCCATTTGTGTTTCCACAACATAGAGACAAAGAAAAAAATTTATATTCATTAATCCACATGAAAAAAATGGAGAAAATTATGACGACTTGCGAATAATTACGTGTATTGAAAAAATAAGCCACCACTTTAGCACACGAATACCGTATATTCCATTTATAGATCCTTTTAAATAACCAATATATATAAAGTTATTCAAATCTGCTATATGTTATATAAACTCTAGAGAAAAATAGGATAAAAATTGCAAGCTAGGAACCATTACTTGGCTTTTGGAGTCACATGACTACTAGGCTTTTGATCAACAACCACAATTCATCGCAAGAGACAAGCTCTCCGTTTAACAAAATCAGACCATTTTGCACATGTTCGATTAAAACAAGGAAGAGTTTTTTTTTAACAGTGTCTAAATTTTTTTTTTTCACATTTGCTTATCTTTTTACAAATTGCTCTGTACATTCTCCATTTCCTTTTTTATTATTTTATTATAGTAATGGGCTTGATCAAGAGCAACCCGAGGTCTATTCTTATTGCTTGGTCGGCAATCATCGCTGTTGGCTTTGGGACATTTGTGTTTGCCAAAGACATTGTCAACAACGACAGGCGTGCCGAAGAGATCAGGAGAATCAAGCGAGAGCGCAGGATGCACGCATACGGTGACTACAACAGGATGCAGGAAGGCGAAGCCGAAAAGAAACAAGGCTCTGGTGCTGAAAACAAGAACTTTGAATAAAAAACAAAGTTTTTAAAGGGGTTCGTTTTTTTTCCTTTGCTCACGTAAAAATACGCGTTTATTATTTCTTTTTTTTCTGTGTGAAAAAAAAAAAACAAAAGTGTTTATTGTATTTTTGTTTTCAACTCTTTTTAATAAAACAAATCATTTCTCGTTTTTTTCTTCTTTTTATTTTTTTCATTTTATCTTTGCTTATTTTTACTCTTAATCAGTTAATTATTCGTTTGAAATGGAGACAGATTCGGCGGAAAACAAGCGCAAACGACAGGACAGCATAAACAAAGAAGCGGCGCTAGAGCCCAGCGCTGCGCCAGTACCCGAGGTCGATACGCCAGAAGCCTCCGAAGCACCTGTGCCAGAGCAAGTATCGAGCCCATGCAAAAAGCCACGCACCAGCACCACCGGAGACTCTGACGAAGGATCCAGCAACGAGGAATCCAGCGCTGAGGATGCAAAGACAGCGACTAAATCCGTGCAGGCCATAGAAATAGAGAAAAAGCCCATGGCAGTTACAGAAGTAGCAGTAGCAGCTTCAGAAGTCTCAGAAGCTTCATCGGCTTTACCAGCTTCTAACACTTCAGCAGCACCAGCAGCCAAACCGACATTTGGCATGGGATTCGGCAGCAGCAGCAGCAGTGGGTTTGCCAGTGCAGCAAAGAAGGCATCGCCCTTTGCCGCGTTTACTAGCAGCACCAGCGGCTTTGCCAAGTACGCAGTCAAAAAGCCCGAAGAACCGGTATCTCCCAAAGCACCAGTGTCGTCCAAAGCCACTACATCCTCCTCCACCGCACCAGACGATAAGCCGCAGACTGATCTGGCCAGTCCCAAGCAATCGACGCAATCTTTCGAAGCAATGCTATCCGAGCAAGGCGACCAGACCTTAGAGACAAAGGCCACCGCGCATACCGATAAGCCAGTCAATCCAGACGTACCAGTAAGGACCTTTGAGGAAGACGAGACCTGTCTGTTCAGCACAAAGGCCCGATTGTTCGAGCTGGCTGGTGGCAACTGGAAGGAGCGAGGAAACGGTCAGTTCAAGGTCAACAGACACACGGTCAATGGCCGCAGAAGAATGGTTATGAGGACTGATCTGACTTTTAGGCTCATTCTTAATGCCCCCTTGTTTAGCGGCATGAAGGCTGCCTGTGAACGTCGGTTTGTGCGCTTCACTTGCTTTGACGCTGAGAGCTCGGTTCCCACTAATTTTGCCCTGAGGTTCCCTACTGACGCTGCTGCGCTGGCTGCATACCAGGGCATCGTCGAGAACATTCCTGCCGAGGAAACAGAAAGAGATGATGAAGGAAAAGACGAGAGCGAGGATGAAGAAGAAGAAGAAGAAGAAAAAGAAGAAGGCGATAGCGAAAATGACGCGTCTAGCAACGACGGCGACAGCGATGACAACAGCGATGGCGAAGAGGAGCAGGAGCAGGAGCAGAAACAGGAGCAGGGCGCAGATGCCGACGAATCCGAAGAAGCTGACAACGATGCTGAAGAGTCTGATCAGGACGAATAAGACGAGACCCAGAATCAGCAAGCACTCACAGAATCAAAGTAGATTTCCACACACACGCAAATAAACAAATTTCATTCTGTTTCCTATTGCTTTCTTTATCATTGTTTTACAAAAAAAAATCTTTTATTTCTCATCAAAAGAAAAAAATCCAAGCGCAAGAAGTGAGGAAGAAAAGAATTTAGTTAGGCTTGCAGAGCATGGTCGTAGCGCTCGGCCACCATCTGGCCACCGCCACCTGAAAAGCCTGTGCCCTCAGAATGCAGCCTGACAACGTCTTTGTCAGCATCGATCTTTTTCTCGCACACAAAGCATATGCCTGCTGGCAGCACAAAGTTGTTTACGCAGCGGTGGCACATCGCATGGCCGCACGGCCTGAGCACGTCGATCTTGGAGCTGTTACCAAATGCCTTGTCGCATGACGGACACAGCTTGTCCTTGCCCATCGATCGGAAACTCACAGAAACAAGGTGCTTGACCTTCAGCAAATGCCCGTCCTTCAGCTGGCTTGACGCCCAGCACCGAACCGACCTGCCATTCGGATCGCTCACGGTCGGCTCGGCACTAGGCGCATTGTCAGGCACCCAGAAACTCGACTCGCTCTTCTTTTTCTTCCTATCTTTTGCTCCCGACTCGGCATTTATCACAGCAACCAAGGCCCGGGACGCTGAACTTGTCTTGTCCTGCAGCAGCCTCGCCTTGCTCTGCTTTACCACATTGGCCTCGTCGTCGTCATTGCTGCGTTTCCTCGATAACCCGATCTCTCGTTTCTCATAGTCCTCGACCACCCGTTGCTCGTCCTCCTTTATCCGCTGCTTCCTCTCTTTCTCCTGCTTCTGCAGATGCTCCCTAAATTGTCTCTTGTCCTCCTCTATGCTCTGCTTTTGCTCCAGGATGCTCTGCAAAACGCATTCTTTGCATGACAGATGACCCAGAGCGCAGATCATCGGGGAACGCGCTGTGCTGAGACATAGGTAGCAGCTGTCAAAGTCTAGCTTCGAGTCTCTGCCTAGTCGCCGAGACTTTGTGCCATAGTCCACCATCTGTCTCTCGGCATAGGTGAACACACCCGAAGCGGTGTTATTTTTCGAATGTCTGACCATATTATATATATATATATCGCTTGATACCGTTTAATAAAGAAAAGGGAAAAGTGTTTATTTTTTTAAAGTCATCAAAATAATAATAATAATAATAATATTAATCGGAAGAAAAAAAAGTAGTCGTATGAAAAATAAATGAATAAATAAATTGAAAGAAAAATAAGTTAAATCGAAACAAAGTTTGTTTAATGTAACTCTTTGTCATAATAAATAAATTTAAGAAATAATAATGGGATACTAATATGCTTTTCCCTCAAATGACTTTCATTATTGTCCATTATTAATATTGATGGATTACATCGAGCTTAATCTCCAGCTTTTCATCGTTATAGTTAAACAGCGTAGCCGTGTACAGTCCCTTTTTATCAGACTTTTCCGAGCAAACCACTTTTTTCAGCGGCACAAACTCGCGCTTGCCGATAATATGGCAGTGCACAGAAAGGTCCTTGACAAGATGCTCGGAATGCAGAAACGACCTGTACACGGGAACCGGGATTTTCGTAAGGTCCTGATTTCTCGAAAACACTCTTTTGATAAAGCCCCACATAGTATGATTAATGAATAAGTTATATAAAGATATAAAAAAAAGTAAATATAAAGGTGTATAAAAAGAAAAAGAAAAAGAGAATAAGTATAAGAATGAGGATAAGAATAGGAATAAGAATAGGAATAATGATAATAGGAAAAGAAAAAGAAAAATACAGTTCAAAACCCCGTTTCCATTATATATATGTATATTTGTTCTCTAACATTATTTTTTTTATTTCATACTGATAGTTTTTGTTTTGGTTTTTTTATCTTATTTTGGCTCTTTGTATCACAACTTTTACCTTGTTATTTCTTTGTATAACAAACTTGGCAGGTTTGATTTTTATACTTGTTTTTGTTTTTTTTTTTTGAAACTCAGATTTTCGTCATAATATTCCATGCTTCTCAAAAAAAAAATTTATACACTTAAAATTGCCAGAAAAATTAGAAATCGGACTTTGTTTGGATTTACATTGAATCTTAAATTACGTGTTCTAATTTTTTCTTATAAGGATGTTCACTCTCACTTTAAAAAAAAAGAAAGCGGAAATTTTATTTGCCCATTTTCTTTTCTACTGTGTCATTTGGTTTTGAAGGTGGTTTAACAAATACATGCATAAAACCTTTATTAATTTGCAAATTTAACCGGAAAACAAAATACTGAAAATGCTAACGGGCTTGTTCAAAATGTCAAATCCTTTGTGATAAAAAAAGAAATTGGTTTATTAGTGTGAAAAAGAGGGAGCAAAAAAAAAAATAATTGACTTACAGAGAATTGAGTGAGCTGCTGATCGACCCCAGCAATAAATTGCAAGCAATATATTAATGTCATAAAAAAAATATAAACAAGCCTGTCCATTTCTCCCTTTTATTTAATCCATTAATAATTTAAAAAGGTCTCAACTTTATCTTCAGCTCGCAGTCACCCTTATTTATCAGCGTAGCATTGTATGGACCCCTCCAATCGGGAGTCTCTGAACAAAATGACTTTTTTAACAGGCACAAAGTCATGTCGGCCTATAAAAAGACAATGCACTGTGAGGTCTTTGGCAAGATATTCCGTATTAAGAAGTGACTTGTAAACGGGAATTGGTATTTTTGTCAAATCCTTTGGTTGTTTAGTAAACAAGTGTTTTATAAAACTCCACATAACACAAATAAAAAGTACTCGGAATTTACAAAGTTGAAATAATATATATATTTTAACAAATTAAATAAAAGAAGAAAGAAAAACAGCAAATGTAAAATAAAAAAAATCTAGTTTTTTATAAGTAATTATTTGCTTTTTACTATTTCTATCCTTTGTATAAAGCTTTAAAAATCTTTTGTTTTATTTTTAAACAAAGCCCTATTTTTTGTATATATGTAGTTTAAATAATGAGCTAATTAAATTAGAAAGAATTCAAACCGGCTAGTACAAACGATACACTGACTTTTTTTTATTTTGACATATACATCATTGATTATAATCTTTACTTGATTATGTTATTAAAATAAAGTTAACCGCTGTTCGCGCAGTTTTATACAAATACTTTTATATATATCAAATCTGACTGATATAGATAGTACTTTTTTTTACCACTTAATGTCTATATAAATAAAGGTAAATTCAGGATATATAAACTCTTGTAAAATATCGTTGTGAATCATGCCTATCTCAATCCATCTAAAACCTTTCATCAAGTAATACAAACAGATTCTTTCTTTGCATTCAAAAAAAAAACTTCAAAAATGTCTTTGTTCAAAGGCCGTCTAAACTCTAAAGACTCAAGCGCAAATTTTTTATCTAGCACATGCGACCGCGAATGTACTTGCGTTTACTGCAAAAAGGGCGGTCCTGGGTACATCGATTAATAGAAAATCAATCTGCTAGTCATTCGTAAAAATTTTTTTTTTTGTGTAATAAAAACACATCGTTCAACTCATATTGAGATTATCGTAACAGCAGAAAAATTTCCACATTTTTCTTTTTCTAAAAATTCTCCTTGTTGTAGTAAAACTTTGTTCCTTCCTGTCCCTCGCTAGACCACTTCTTTGCAGAAGAAGCAATGGTCGAGCCCATCTTGTGCGGACCACAGAAAAAAACACCGACATCCGAGCCTGGATGCTCGTGAGCGACTGCCCTGAAAATAAGATCCAAGTTGGGTCTGCCAAACTTTGTCGGGCTTCTCAGTCCAGTGATAGGATCAACGTCGCCAACGTTGAGATGCACATGGGTCATTTCGGTAAAGTTCAGCTTGCCAGTCAGATAAGTATGAATCTCAATCATGCTCTCAGCAGCTGATCCACGGCTCATAGAATAAGCGCCGCCATCGTGGTCAATCTCCATGCGCGCCTCGTCCTCTTCCTCGATGGCCTTGAGCAAGTCCTGGAACCACTCAAACGACCTTGTATCGCGCTGCGTCCAGAAGAAATAGACCTTGCGCAGACGGAAAGAGCCCTCAGGATAGCTCAGACGATACCAGATCGACTTGAGCACGCTTGCGAAGGGCGTGCAGCCAATGCCTGCGCAGAAAAGCATAGCAATCTCGTGATTAAACACGTCCTCAGATGCAGAGCCAAATGGCCCATCAACAAGTACTTGTGGCAAGATATTGGCTGTCTGATGCGGTGCACCGCTTTGTGCGCCCAGGCGATTGGAGATGGCATTGGGCATGCCCTCCCACTCACCGTCCTTCTCGCCGTTAACTATGGCTCGCAGCTCGTCCAGGTCGCGCTCCTCAGCAGCGGTCGAGCCGCTAGCGTTGCCGCTAGACGACGATGAGCCTGCACCATCGCTGCGTTCACGCTCACGCCGCTGCTGCTCCTGGCGCAGATAGTGCTCCTGAAGCTGCTTCAGCGTGGGCATGTCGGAAGCATCTGGCATATCGATGCCCTTGCCACTAAATACACCGCTGCCCATGGACCCGCGAGAGCGCTTACCACTGAATGAGCCCCTGCCAGTGCCGCTGATGTACTGAGACAGGCGCGATGCAAGGCTTCCGCCGCCGCCAGCGTTGTTGGCACTCTCGGCCATCATGTCCTCGTAGACGCCATTGCCGGACTGGTCGACTAGCAGCATGGTGTTGGGGCGATTGTTCATAAGCGCGGTGTTGTGTCTTCCGCCATTGTCCTTGCGAGCCGAAAGCGGTGCATATGCCATGCTGTCTCTTGCCATGGCTGCGCCAGCAGCAGCAGCCAGTTTTCCTGGCTTTGGCCTGTCACTATTATTACCTCCAGCAGGGCCATTATTTGTCTTGCGGCCACGTGTCTCGGCGCTGCTGCCCAAAGATGCCTCCAGCGCCTTCCAGTGCTCGTCGCTGGCTCCCAGGGCAGTAGAAAAGGCACGCGTCCAGTCACCAACCACGCGTATGTGCACAGAGACATAGTCTTCCTCAGGAGCACTGGTCAGAGTAAACGGATGCCACTGCTGAGTCGAGACCGCTGGACAGTTGAGAAAGGCATACTGGCCAGCCAGCCCGTTAAACCCTTTGGGCTTTCTAAACTGCACCTCGATAACCTTTCCAGGATGCAAAATGACCTTTTGCACGCGCATATGCTTTGAGCGCACGTTGGCGCGGAACTCTCGTGACAGCCTTTCAAACAGATAAATCAGACCGCTAGCAACCCAGTACTTCCAAAACGCAGCGCCGGTGCTGCAGAACGGCGGTAGATTGCTCTTGAGCAGACAGAAGCCGCCGTGAATTGAAAAGCATGCAAAGTAGATAACATAGAGATGGTGCAGGTTCCAGAACAGATTAAAGTGCTTTCTACGGATCTTTGACCAGCCAGTGACACCCATGATAATCATGCAGAACAGCATAATATGGCCTGTTATGCTATGTCCAGTAGTAAATAGAATCTTCCAGTAAGGCGTGTTTGTAGCCTTGGAAACCACCCAGTAGTTGCGATAATGCGAGGCAGTGTGCACCAGTGCAAACAAAACGATAGAGTATCCGATAAGCTTGTGGAACAGCAGGGCGTGGTCAAATGGTATCACTCTGTTCAGCGGAGTCGTGCGGATCCACGATATAACTGTCCGGCAAACAGGCAGCAAGACCAGCGCCGTATTGATATGCAAGACCAGCGCAGCAGATCGCGCACTGACAAAAGAGCCTCCAAGCAGCGTATGCATGTTTTGCCACAGTGGGTAGTACGAGTAATTGACCGCTGCTAACGAATATAAAAGCGACTGCAAAAGCACCCAGAACCCAAGATACACGTACATTTTGCCGTCATTGATCATCCACAGCTCAAACCTATGCAAGAGCGTTCGTTTATGCGGGCGTACATCCGGGTACGCAGAGTCCTTCAAGTCCAGCATGATAGGAAGAAAAAAAACTTTGCGTTTATAATAAAAAGTAAAAAGTAAAAAAAAGAATGGAAAAGTGAGTGAAATAAAACAGAAACAAGGATGCAGACAAGGATAAAAATAAAAAATAATAGTGTACAAAGAGAGAGAAAAAAGTAAGAAAGTAAAAGTGGATTATACCAGTTGTGCTTTTTTGCTTTCTTTGTCTCTCTACGCCGCCTATTTTATTTCAGAATCTGTAAAGACAATCCCCTCTCAGCCTTGTTTTTTTTTTTTGCTTCTTGGCCAGAAAAAGAAAAAAGAAAAAAGAAAAAAGGAAAAGGGAGAATAAAAAGCTAGTTTTTTCGCTTTATTTTATTTTAAGACAGGCTGAAAGAGAGCAAAATGGTTCGATTATATCAGTGAAAAAAATTTTGGGCAAAAAAAATGCGTGACCCAGAGCTTAAATTAACTAGGACTGGTTTGGCCACTTATTCACTCACAAAAAAAAAAAATAAAAAAATAAGAACTTTGTAAGTGCAGTAAAGCAAGCTCGCTTTTAAACAAGCCATGCATCAATGCCTGTTTGTCTCCCCTTCCCTGTTTTATATGCCTGGCAAGAAAGACAAGGTCCTTTTTGTTCTTGGCTGATTTCATGCATTTCTCGGCCATTTAACTGAAAAAAAGATGCATGACCCTTACAACAACGCCTTTTTATGAAGCTGATTTTTTATTATTCTATTGCTGTACAAAGAAAAAGCCCACATAAAATAAAAAGATCGACGCTTCGATTCAGAACATCGTGTCTCGCATACCCACACTGTTGGGCTCTTTCTCTTTGACAACCAACAAAAAAGAAAAAGACTGCTGCACCACAGTCAACTCCATAGCCACAATACATAAAACAGCACAGCCTCACGCATCAGAAAGCATCGTGTCACACAGTCAGCTCCTGAACCATTAGAAGACGATGTTCGTCATCATCATCGCTATCGCCATTATAAATCAGTTAGCCCACTAAAAAGTCGGGGGTTTCGTCGTCAATCAGCATATCGCTCAGCTCGCGCGTAATAGATCGCCGCTTCGCACTGCGCTCTGAAGCAGGTTGTACTAGAGATGCGTGCTGGCGCTTTCTTGATGTCGTTGCCAGCGAGTCAAGCAAAGGTGACCTTGAAGGCGTCATCAGCAGAGCACTTTCCTGCTTTAGCGAAAGCCTGGCCAGCCCTGGCGCAATAATGCCGGCGCTCGACGGTAGAGAATACGCTGTGCCTGCCACCCTTGCGCGCAGGTCCCCCATCTGCTTGTCATCAGCTGCAAGTAGCTCGTCCCACATAAGCGCCAATCTCGCAGGCTCTGCATGTCCATCGCAGGCCGCCAATGGCCGTTCGGCATTCTGCACCTGCTCGGTAGCCGCATCTGCCAGCTGATTCAGATCATCAGCTTGGCTTTGCAGTTCATCCAGCAGATCCACTCGCAGGACATGGCTGATCTGCTCGCGTCGCTCGGCCAGATGCGACCGAAGCCTGCGCAGCCTCTCGATCCGCGCCTCCTGCTCTGCCACTGCAGTCTCGATGCTGTGCAGATCTACAGCAACCTGCGGAAGCGCGTCGATAGCCTGGCTATCACTGCCATTAATCAAGGGCTCATTCTCTGTCTGCGATGCAAGTGCTCCTCGGAGAGCCCCGACGCACGCAGTGGCCATGCGCGCAACTGCCTGCAGATCAACGGCGGCGCCTCTAAACGGCTGCACGCGCTCTGCATCCATCCACCGCGTCCACTGAGCAGCCATCTGCGGCGGCGGCGCCAGTCGCACATGCCTTCGGCCATCCAATCTGGTTCCGTTGGCCCTTCGCTCCATAACTGCGTCGACTGTGTCAATAAGCGCAGCGTTTTTCTCAATCCACCCGTAGCTGCCCTCCCACAGCGCAGCGGCCTCAGCAACCATTGTTTTCAGCGCTACCGAGACTTCTTCCGGAGACGCGTCTATCGGCGGCGCATTTGCAATACGCACGATCTGGCGTCTGCACGCGCGATAGGCATCGTATGTCTTCTCTCTTTTTCTGCGTGTCTGCTCGATCACGTCCAAAAGATCATTCTGTGTCTGCGCCCACTGCTTCTGCGCCAAAAGCCGATCGCGCGTACGGCGAGCATATCTCTCTCTGCATGCCCGAACCATGCGCGCATCAGCATTGCCCAGTGGATGCTTGATATGCTGTTTCCATGATCCCTCGAGCAAAGTCACAGCGGTTATTCTGGCCAGCGTCCACAAAATACTCTCAAATCGCAATCCTCGGCTCTCGTCAATAAAGGATCGTCTGACTGGAATCTCTGGCGGCCACCGTCCATCCTGATTCTCGACCGAATCTCTGCGCATCTCGTCCAGCCACTTAAACGCATGCGCGCGGAAATCCCTGGCCTGTCGCGGATCGCCGATAGGCCAGCAGTCGAAAAAGTCGCGACGCAAACGCGTGGCATCCAGCTGCTTAAAGAAGAAATGCAGCAAAAGCTCGGCTGCCTTTGTATGGAATATACATGTTTCAAATACCTGCGCGTCTAGCCGAACTCCCGAATACGATCCTGTGCATGCCTCTTTTGGATCAAAGCCCATGGCTAGCACCGTCTTCCAGAACTCTTGTCTCTTGCTGGCGACAACCAGTGGATCAAGCAGCGACTGGCTATACTCGTCTGCCATATTTTTTTTTTACTTTTTGGCTGTGACCCTATCTATACATAAAAAAAACAGCCAAAAATAATAGTAGCAGATTAGCTAGTTGACACTATATATGCTTATTCTTTGCTTTAGTGAGACTGTAAGACAGAACAATTTGTTGGAGCTCAGCTATACTACATGGATTTCATAAGCAACAAAGCCAGCAGCACACAAGAAAAAGCCTAAAAAGGAAGAAAGAGCCAGGCTTTGCAGATACAGCCAGATGAAAAATAAATATATGAAATGTAGATGGCAGCCTTTACGACATTGCATCTTATGAGCAAAGAAACAGCCGTCTTTAAAATACCATCTTGCCAGCAACAAGGCAAAACCATTGTCGTCTAATAGCCTTAATATACGTCCCTGAATGCTTTGTAACTCCTATCAAAAAATAAATTTTTCAACAATAAACACAAGCATACTTTATGTTTTTAAGGTAGATACACATAATGCCAGACTCTAAGCACATTATAGTTGTATTACCGGAACGCACTAAACCAAGAAGAAGAAAAAAAAACCATTTGTGACTTGGTCTGTTATCGTGCATAGTCTGGATTCCCCTTCCATTCAACTTGTCCGTGTGCTGACCTTGTCCTCTTGCCTAGCATATCCATATCTGAGGAAAATATAAATATGATTGAAAAATAAAGCCAAGAGTTCAAACCTTTTACTTTATACCATCATTGCTCCTTTGCAAAATACATCAAATTGTATGAGTGTAAAAAAAAAAGATAGAGACATACCAAATTTGAATTGAACAGGCTAATTATAAGTAAATAAAAATAAACAAAAAGGATTTTGAGAAAAGAAAAAAGAGAAAGAATGATCAGATCACACCAAACCAAAAATGCTAATCGTAAATACGCAAAAAACAAAAGACCACCACACAGTATTATGACTGCTTGCAGAGCTCTCCTTCGATTCAGCGGTGTCCTGGTCCAGCGTGTTGATGCTGCTGTTGCTGCCATGTACAGCGCCAGACTGCGCAGAGACATGCATCGACTCATCCAGCATTCCCGACTGCCCACCAGCAACCAAAAGGCTTTCTGCAGACACTCCGGTCATTCTCGAGATCCACGCAGCCCACGGCGCGCCTTTCTCATAGTACACAAGGCCATCACCATTGCGTCTACCGCACCCTTCGTCCTGGCTGTCGGGCCGATGAGTGCGGAACGAAGCTATGCCGACCAGCGCATACCCTGCATCGGCATTCCCAATCTCAGTCACTAAAGGCGAACCCTCGTCGCCACCGCACAGACCGCCTCTATCTTTGCCATTGGCACAAACCTGCGTGTTTCTGTCGTACTCAGCATACCCCAGACACTGGCTATTCGGCATCAGCTGCATCTGCACTATTTGCGCGTGCTTGGGACTGGTTCCAGCCACTGTGTCGTTAACGCGGCCATAGCCAAGCGAATACACGTCTAGAGACTCGTCCAGCGGGCCAGAGTATACCCCAATAGGTCGTGCAATCTCGGGGGCAACAGACGATGCAAGCGTGATCAGCCCAATGTTGTCGCTGAACATCCCCAGATGATATCCACTGGCGGTGATGGTGTTTCGAACCATGAATTTATTTGATCCGCCGTTGAATGACACGGATATGAGATGCGGGTTGTACCAGGATTGCGAGTTAGAAATAAGACAGTTGGCTGTTGTCAGAACTGTGTTGTTGGTTATCAAAGCGCCGCTGCATTTCTTGCCTCGGTGCACGGGATCCAGGGATATGACGTTGGCTACAAAGCTCAGATTTTCTGAATATGCGACTGGCTGGCCTCCGTATACTCGAATGGGAAACTCAGGATTTGTGCCTGCAATCAGCATAGGATAATGATATGCTGATAGCAGAAAGAGAATTGTTTGCAATTTCATTGTGTAAAATAAGAAGAATAACAAAAAAAACGAGAAAAAAAAAATTACAAAATATGTGGATAATTTGTTGTAAATTAAAGTTTTTCTTTGCTTCTTTTTTTTTCACATTTATAGCATGGGTGAAAATTTTTGTATAAGACGATAATTGCGTTATTTATTTCTGTTTAAAAGCCTTTTGGTTTCTAAGTTTTATTGCTAAAGCGAGGGAATAGTTTAAAGTGCCACTTATACAAAAAGTGAGGTCAATTTGATGTGAATGGTAAATGTGACGGTAGTGGCGCCATAAATCAGTCTATGCGGCAAAGGGTTAATTCGATGTGGTGGCAAAAAAAAAACCAGCGTGTATTTTTTTTGCCTTTTTTTATATTGATGACTATTTTATCTTGAAATGCTAAAAGCAACAGCTTGGCATCACTATTTTATTGTAATTTTTGGATAATTTGATCTGGACATTTGTTCTTTTCTGGTGTTTTTTCCCTGGCACACAATGCGGTATATTAACTTTACTTTTCTTGTTATGTAATTGCAATGTTTTCCTTGAAAATGAAAAATTATTTTAAAAATGCACTTGAATTTTTTCAGAAGCGATTTACTGTCAAATCGCTGTAATCTTATAATTAATTGCTGTAAACATGTGACAGAAAAAAGAGTTTTAATCAGCGATCGAATGTATATAAAAAAACCAGATAAGAAATATACAAAAATGGAGATTTAACAAGGCCCGAAATGCCCGTATTTTTCACTAATAGGTCGTTGGTCCAGACACTATCCAATATTAAAAAATAAACTCGGAACAAAAAAACGCACTTTGGCTCCGTAACAAGCAAAAAAAAAAAGCAAGGACAAGTTGCCGACTCCACAATCTTGCAAGTATGCAGAATTGACAAAACAGGAGAGGGCAGGCATGCAGCTACAGACGGGTTTGTGAGGAAGCCACTGTGCATATTGTAGAGCCTCTTTCCCACACAGACAAATACGGGGTGCATCTACGTCCTGTAAAATGTGTATTCCAAGCGCATAGTGCCTGTGCTCCTCCGATGCTGCTGATAAAAAAGGGCCTGGTTTTGGCTTTTTTTTTTGTCTCCACCCATTCATCTTTTTTTTATTGTTTCCCATTAATAAATTTTCTTTCTTTTTTTTTTGACTATTTCTACCGAGCAAAAACACACAATACAATACAACACTTTATACTGTACCACAATGATGAAATCATATCTAGTCCCTGGTTCCGCAGAGCCCGGATACTCGGCAATTATGCGGAACCGCGCTTGCAAAGACAACATCTTCCCCGACCCAGTCAGCGAGGTGACCACGCTGTACGAGCTGTTTCAGTATCGAGTCAATACCGGCCCCGATGCTCGATTTGTAGGCTCGCGCAAGTTCAACCCGGTCACCAAAAAGTTTGGTCAATACGAGTGGATTAACTCGACCAGAGCCGCTGAGCTGGTCGACCAGTTCGGGTCAGGCATAGACCAGGTCTTTCGGAAATACGCGCCCGACGCAGCCAGCACCGCGCAGGGAACCAACGCGCAGCAGGCCCTTGGTCTGTACTCGATCAACCGCGTCGAGTGGCTGCTTGCAGAGTTTGCTGGGTTCCGCTCAAACAAGTTCTCAGTTGCGCTCTACGACACGCTGGGCGCAGAGTCTGTCGAGTTTATTGTCGAGCATGCTGGCATCGCTGTTTTGGTGTGCTCGATTGACAAGGTGCCTAAGCTCCTTCAGCTCAAGGACAAGCTGCCCAGTCTCAAGGCCATTATCTCTATGGACTCATTTTCTGAGCACGGGAAGAACCCAGCGGCGCTGCCATTTACTGTTAACTCGATCCGCGTGCTGCAGGAGTGGGCGCAGTCCAAAGAAGTAGCACTGTTTGACATCGAGCAGGTAGTCCAGATGGGCATCAACAGCCCCACTGCGCCGCGCCTGCCAAAGCCCTCTGATCTGTGCACCATCTGCTATACTTCTGGCACCACTGGCCAGCCAAAGGGCGCGATGGCCACACACGAGAGCTATGTGTTTTCCGCAAAATCAGGCAGTCTGGCTGTGCCCACCAAAGAGACCGTTTATCTGTCTTTCTTGCCTCTGGCGCACTGCTACGAGCGCAACTGCATATACGTGGGCCTGGTCTCTGGCGGCTGCGTGGGCTTCTACTCTGGCAACGTGCTTACCATTGCAGAAGACGCACAGGTGCTTTGTCCGACGGTGATGAGCGGCGTTCCTCGGCTGTACAACCGCATCTACGACCGCATCGCCGCAGCAACGATCTATGCTCCCGGTCTTTCAGGCGTCATTGCTCGCACCGCGATCAGGCAGAAGTTGGAGCGTCTTGAAAGCGGCCACGGACACACGCATCCCTTCTGGGACCGCGTTGTCTGCAACAAGATCAGACAGTTCTTTGGCGGCAACCTCAAGGTCATGATCTCTGGCAGCGCGCCGATCGATGCCAAGGTACTGAACTTTATGCGTGTCGCTTTGGCAGTGACCTTTGTCGAGGGATACGCCAGCACCGAGTGCAACGCTGCAGCAACTGTCAGCCTGATGGACGAGAACAAGGCCGGCCACGTCGGCGTTCCTTATCCCGCGATGGAGGTGCGGCTGCGCGATGTTCCCGAGATGAACTACCTGGCCACCGACAAGCCCTGCCCGCGCGGAGAAGTGCTTATTCGCGGAAAGAGCGTGTTTATTGGCTACTTTAAGGACCATGAAAAGACAAAGGCCGCATTTGATGGCGATTGGCTAATCACCGGCGACATCGGCCAGTTCAACCCCGATGGCAACCTCAAGATCATCGATCGCAGAAAGAACATCCTCAAGCTGGCCCAGGGCGAATACGTAGCCGTCGAGTTCCTCGAGACCGTCTACTCGAGATGTCCGCTTATCCAGAACGTGTTTGTTCACGGCGACTCGCTGCAGTCGTCACTTGTGGGCGTCGCTGTGCCCGACCCGGAGACTTTCCTGCCCTGGGCACGCAAGATCTCGGGCAACAGCAATGCGACTCTTGAGCATCTGTGCAAGGACGAGCAGATTGTTGGCGCCTTGCTTGTCGAGCTGCGTGTTCTGGGTCGCGAGTCCAAGCTCCAGGGCTTCGAGATCCTTCGCGAAATTTACTGCGATCCTGTTCCCTTCGACGTCGAGTCCAACGAGCTTCTGACCTCCACGTTCAAGCTGAAGCGCGATGTGGCTAAGCAGTACTACGCCAAGCAGATCGAAGACATGTATGCCAGGATTAACCAGACAAAGAAATAGAAAGTTATTTAAATTGAAATTTATATTAATATTAATATGAAAAAGTGATCGTTAACAAAACAAAAACCCCTAGCTGATACTGCTTCCGCGCGACTGGTATGGCGAAAGATGGATGGTCGATGTATTGTCGAATCTAGTAAAATTCAAGTGCAGCTCACTCTCCAAGGGCTTTGAGTCGTTCTTTTTTCCAACACGATCTGTCAAAAGACCTGTTAGTGGACTGTTGTGTAGCAGCCTCATATTTACAACCAACAGAACAAGACACAAGATGCCCTGAAAAGCAGCCATAATCAGTGCCACGCCATACAGCCAGCCAAGACGATGCGGGGCCAGAGCACAAACCACTGACCATATCCCAGTACCCAAGGGAACAACGGCAAATGCAGCGTTTCTTAATGCCATCGAACGCAACCCGCTTGTATCATGATTAAAAGAAGTTCTGTTGTTCTCGGCAACAACGCCATTCCATATCCCGCTGCTTCCGATAGAAGAAACAGACCGACTCAACTGACTAGTGGCCGGGGATTTATCGCCAATGACGCGGAGGTTCCCAAGAAAAATAAACACTGTAACTAAAAGGCAAGCCATTATACACAGTATAATCCAGGCCAAATACATACCCCACGCCTTACCTCCACCATATAGGGGCAATTGGCCATCCAGCAGCCACGACTTATTCTCCAAATCCCACTCGACCCTTCGATACACATACATGACGGGATGCGTAGCCACAAAGGCCACAAAAACAGCCAAAAACTCGTAGAGGCAAAGCAGCCGAAACGCCCAATTAGTCTTTTGCAACAAAGTAACCAAAAGATGCAAGCAGACGGAGGTGGATAATAAAATGACAGAGAGATGGGTGGCCCAGGTGAACCAAAGCAACAGATATAGAATTAAAGCTGGCTGGTTGGTCAGTTTATTGGTAAAGGTTATTATGCGACAGATGGAGTATATAGAGCTGACTATTGATATGCTTATTGAGAGACGAACGGATGCTCGGTGGAGCTGTTTTTTGTCTTTGAACAGGGATACTAGGATTATTAGTAGGCTTATAATGGAGGCTACTATTGATATTATATTGATTACCAGCTCTGCGTAAAGCCACTGGCTGGGTATTAAAGTTGTTTCAGGGGTTTTTCTCGCTACTAGCAAAGACATTGTGATTGTTTAAAATAATATCGTACTATTAATAAATAAAAAAATAGATTAATTGACTTGGAAGAAATAAAAAAAAAGGAAGAAATAAGGACGAAAAAAAATTAATTATAAATGATAGAATTCCTTCTTTATATATATATACCTTCAATGTTCAGAATTAAAAAAAAACTGTAAGTAAATTGTGTTTATATAATAATTTTTTGGTGTCAGCAACAAGGATAATCCGTTTTTTTTTTCACATTTTGTCAACTTTTAGTTCTTGCAGAAACAACATGTATCCGACATATATATATATATATAAAATACATTGTATTAATAAATAAAAATCTCTGAAAAGAAAAAATATTTTCTTTAATGAAATGAAAACAATATGAATAGAAAACGACTAGAGGACCTCTATTTAATAAATTGAATTAAAAAAAGACATAATGCATATAGACACACATATACATTACATTTTTTTTCCATCTTTTCATCTTTTTTTTTTTTTTTTGCCACAAAGGAAATTATTTTTCTTTCCAAACTTTTTTTCTTACATATATCAACAGCCTCTCTTCCCTTATTTTTTTTTTACATTCAGTGACATAATCTTTTCCAAAAGATTTTTTTTATTAATATTGATCAAAAGAAAATACCTCGTGTGTGTGTGTGTGTTTTTTTTTGGTTTGGTGTTGTTCATCTTCACTTGACAAGTAAGCCACTGTTGGCAACCACCGAAACATTCAACTCCCCCGAGTTTCCCGATAATCCACATCCCCATTGATCACACTTAGGATCATCCAGCATGACAAGAAAAGTAATCATAACAGAAACAGCAAATATCATGGCAACAGATAGACCAACCCAGCGCAAATTGGCAATAAAAAATCTTCTACCATATTTTCTGACCCTGTTCCACAGAGTATCGTCAAAAAGATATTCCTCGCTGCTATTAATGCTGGAGCCAGGAATCATCGTTCGTGCTGCATTATTAGTATTCTCGTAGAAATGCAAAAGACGTAGGAGCTTTGCTCGCAAGGAATGGCTGGATGTCCTCAATGAGCCTTCGTTGTTTGACGGCGTGGTTGGTGCCAGCTGGATGGTGTTTGTTTGGTCGGATGGCACGAGTGTGTCGTCGGCGTTGCGGTATGCTGTGAGAACTATGGGGTCTGTTGACATGTCTTGCACAGCTGAATGGGTGTCGAAAGACCTGGGGTTAAAGTGAGACTCGTTAGAAGAATAATCAAAATGCTGCTCCATTGTCAAGGCGAATAGAAAAATGATATAAATTAACGATGTAGAAGGACATTTTACATACATTTAAATATATTTTACCACTTTGTTGTTTTTTTTTCTGACATGCTCTAATACATAGAAAAAAAAGCTAGACTCTTGAAGACGTTTTTTTCTTTTAATAAATCGCACTTCAAATGTAAAAAAAAATATTTATTTTCTAAAACCAAAACATATGCTCGACTAGGAGTTTTGAGCGAGAGCTCTCCCAGATATCGTCGTCAATCGTGTTGTTGCCAATAAGCTTGTACACTCTGACATCCTTGACCTGGCCCACACGATGCGCGCGATCCTCAGCCTGACGTTCCTCCGACGGATTATTTCCCGAATCGTAAATCACAACGACATTGGCCGAGGTCAGATTAATGCCAAAACCGCCAGCCTTAGTCGACAGCAGAAACACCGGGATGGTGCTCTCCGGGTCGTTGAACTCGTCGATCATCGTCTGTCTCTCGTCGACCTTTGTCTGCCCATCCAGCCGACAGTACTCTATCTGCCATATTTTAAGCACTGATTCCAGGATATTCAGCATCGAGGTGAACTGGCTAAACACCAGCATTTTCTCTTTGCGAATAACGCACTCGTCGATGATTTCCTTGAGCTTCTGCACCTTCGCGGAATCCAGAAGGACCTGGTCGGGGAGCTTAAACTCGCGCATCCTCGGATATGTGACGCAGATCTTGTGCAGTTCAAAGTCGCTACACACTTCCATGTCCTCCAACACATAGTTATAGTTGGCATCGGCGTAGTCTGGCTCGCGCAGAAGCATCTTGGCCATCTTGCGCAGCTTGGGCAAGTCATAGTGACTGCGCAGAAGCAGCGGGTGGTCGGCAACCTTGCGCATATCCATGAATGTGCTGATCCAGCTACTGTTGTTTGCTGACCTAGCCATGTCTTTTGTATCACAGGCGTCTATTTGCGAGGAATCTATCTGCATCAGACGCTCGCGGATATCCTTGGCACTTTTGTCGTCAACGCCAGGTTCATCCTGTGCGGGCATGATCGAGTCGTATAGTTTGCGCTGGGAATCTGTGAGATCTAGGCGAACGATTATTTCGGTCTTGGATGGCAGGTCGCCTAGGACATCGCATTTGCGCCGTCTCAGCACAAACGGGCGCAGAAGCGTCTTTGCCTGGTTGATGTGCTGCGCCTCGACTGGACTAACAGTGGCATCGGATGCAGCATTAGCAGCTGGAATGCTCTGTTCAACCGGAGTCTGTACACCCGATGGAACCACAGAAGAGGCCACAGTGGCATCGTCTGAATCGGCACCAGCCAGAGTCTGCGTGCGCTTCGCAGCGCCAGCCTTGGTTTTAAAAGCATGGCTGAGCATGGGCTGCGACTGGGCAAACACCTGGGGAAGAATAAACGTGAGCAGCGAGACCAATTCCTGGAGATTATTCTGCAGCGGCGTTCCCGTTAGAAGCAAGCGGAACGGCGTGCGGATCTGCATGAGCCATTTATAGCGCGAGCTCAAGCAGTTCTTGACCATATGGCCTTCGTCCAAGATCAGCGAATGGAAGAGACGCTTTTTGAGAAACAGCCGATCAAGCTTGTTGCCCGTCGCCACATTATAAGTGGTCACCATAACGTCGTAGGACGACTCGTCCTCGTACTTTGCCTGCAGCGACAGACGCTCGGCCTGCGAGCCATAGTAGGCGACGACGCGGAGCGAGGGCGCAAACTTGGCACACTCGTTCATCCAGTTTTCCAGCGTCGACGACGGACACACAACCATGCTTGGTCCGCGCACACGCTTCTCCTCGATACTCTTGCAGATAAACGAGATGACCTGGAACGTCTTTCCCAGGCCCATCTCGTCTGCCAGGATGCCCGAGGCCCCGGCGTCGCATAAGCAGCTGAGCCACTCGACGCCCTCCAGCTGATAATGCTTGAGCGTAAACTCTTTGTTGACCATAGCGGGCTGCTTCAGCTCGATGCCCTGGGCAATGGTTACTTGGCCAGTAGCCTCGTTGCTCTGCACGCCGGCCCTGTGCATAGTCGACTTGAGTTTAGCAAATATGCCCGAGCACTGGCTGATGACGTTTTCGACCTCGGCGTGCCCCAGTACCGTGTCGCGATACTGGTTGTACATGGCCAAACGCACACCCCGCGTCTTGCGCAAAGACTGCTCGATCATATCGACGTCCTCGAAGGGCCGTAATCCAACGACTATTTGTGCCTCGGCCGCCGAAGCACCAGTCTTTTCCATCAGCTCGGCTGCAGTGCCTCTGTTAAATAAGTGCATTATGTGCGGCTCGATCTCATCGAACTTGCGCTCAAACCCGCCGTCCATGTTGTCATCGGAGTCCTCGTCAGAGTCATCGCCGACTGATATGCTTTTCTGCGCCACCGGTGCTCGACGTGCCAGGGTTCTGCGTGCAGAGGTCATTGGCTGGCGGTCAGCTGTCGTCGTCGTCGTCGTCGTCGTCGTTGTTGTTGTTGTTGTTGTTGAAGCAGGCGACGATGGAGGCGAGTCGGCAACCGTTACAGCAGGCGATGGACGCGAGCCGCGCTGCAAACGGCCTCTACGCGCTACCTTAATCTCCTCTACACTGTCACTGTCTATCTCGCTGCTATCGGACAATACGGCAATGGGCGTTGCCTTTTTTCTACTGCCCTTTTCTCCATCAATATCCTCTGCGTCCTGTACCTGAGCAAGCATGCGTTTGCGCGAAGATGATCTGCTCTCTGCGTCGCTTACAGAGTCATTGGTGCCCGACCATCTATACTGGCCGACGATCTTGCCGAAATCAGCAACTGCCCTCTTGCCGCCCCTCGATATGTCCATTTTGGTCAGACCCGCTGCAGCCGTATCTACCGGCGATCTACGTGGCGACGAATCTGTCTCGCTCAGTGCGCTTTGCGACGAAAGAGCCGAGTTGGACGACAATGAAGTGCTGCCGACTGTAATGGTCGTCTCTGATGGCGCGCCTGCTCCTCCGCGAAAATAAAACGAGCTGAGACGCGAAACCGATGTGTTTGGCGGCTTGCGTCCTGCTGATGACGTGCTGTCGCCTGGTTTGTTGCTAAACAGAGGCTTGTGTATAGTGCCGCTGTTGATTCCTATGCGGGAGACCTTTGATGACCCGGGCCTTCCGGGCGATGACTCTAGCACCACGATGTCGTCGATATCTGACAAATCCATTGATCAAAGTGATTTTAAAAAGATTGAAAGTATGCTAACTGATCTATATATATGTGTGTGTTTTTTATGGATACCAATGTCTTATAACTCCGTAGAGCTGGTACTGGTAAAAAAAATAAGCACAATAGCGTTAATTAAACTAGGGGGAAAATATTGAAAAAAAAAGCTTTAAATAGAAGAGGAAGAAAGGATGCAAAGTTTTTTGTTTAGAATTTTTTTTGTAACTTTTTTTTTTATTACTGAAACAACACGAAATGCGCGAATCATACAATGCAATTGTCAAGCAGTCAAGACCCAGAAAGAAAGAGGAAAAAGAACGCATTCTTTTTATTTATTTTATTTTTCTTTACTTTGTTAATCTAAAGAGCCGAGCTGAGTCGCTAATGCAAACCAAACTAAAAGGTGCGGCGATTTAATTGAGACATCATCCAAAATGCGCCTGTTTTTTTTTTTTTTTTACATTTATTCAACGCCCATTTTCCTAACATCTTAACTTTCCACCATTTTATTTTAAGCATGTCTTCTTTTTCAAAACCAACCATTTTTGTTACCCGCAGACTGCCCAGCGAGGCCCAGCAGAGACTCGAGTCGCTCGGGGACAGAGCCATCGTCAAGCAGCACAACAGCATCGAGAACATCAGCCGACAAGATCTGCTTGACAGCATCAAGGGCATCGACGGCCTGATCTGCCTCCTATCCGAGAAAATCGACCAAGAGCTTCTCCGGACCGCCGGCCCCCAGCTAAAAGTGATATCGACAATAAGCGTCGGCTACGACCACATAGACACAGCAGCAGTCAAAGCCCATGGCATCAAACTGGGCTATACGCCCGATGTGCTCACCGATGCCACGGCCGACACCACGGTTCTCCTGGCCCTGATGGCATCCAGACGGGCCAAGGAATCCTTGGAAATAGTGAAAAGCGGTAAAGGCAGCGGGTTTTCTCTATCCACCGGCCTGGGCACGCAGTTCAGCGGAAAGACCCTTGGGATAGTCGGCTTCGGCCGTATTGGCTGCGCAACCACCGCGAGACTCGTGCCCTTTGGTTTCACCCGCGTCCTCTACACTGCCTCGAGAGCGCATGAGAAGCGCGCGAGGCCGTTTAACGCCGAGCACGCGTCCTTTGAAACACTGCTTTCGCAAAGCGATCTCATCTGCATCTGCTGCCCGTTGAACAAACAGACTCAGGGGATGTTTGATGCCCGGGCATTTGCCATGATGAAACCCACAGGCATTTTGGTTAATACTGCGAGAGGCGCTGTTGTTAACCAGGAGGATCTGCTGGAAGCGCTTGATCGGGGTCTTTTGGCGCATGCGGCGTTGGATGTCACGGTTCCTGAGCCTCTTCCTTGTGACCATCCGCTGGTGCTGCATGCAAAGTGCACTGTTCTGCCGCATATCGGGAGTGCTACTGAGGAGACTCGCAATGCTATGGGCAATCTGGCTATCGACAACGCACTGGCTGGCGTTTTTGACCAGCCACTTAAGGCCGAGGTCCAGCTCTGATCCAATTCCATCTAGTTTTTTTTTTCGTATGTGTGAATTTGGTTTAGGGGGGGAGATGAGTGATGGTGAGCAAAAAAAAAAAAAAGAGACTTTTATACCACGTGCAGAATCGATTAAAAAAAAAAAAAAAGAGTGGAGCAAAGTAAATGGAAGAAAATACTTGATCAATCTTGGCATTTGCATTGTGCTTAGAGTTTAAATAAAAAAAACGACTTTTTCTCCACATAACTATTTCTTCTTTTTTTTACCTCTTTTCATATTGCTCTTTTATTTTACGCTTTATTAAACTATATATCAGTTGAAAATGGAACCAACTCTGAAAATCAGCGTCAAGGCATCACCGCTGGGCACGCCGATATCCTCTGATTCAGCCAACGCGTGTCTATCGCCGCGACCAATCGAAACGATTCCTCACAGCGTCTACGAGAGCGCAGCAAAGCACATCAGAAGCCAGCTGAGCAATAGCAGCCTTCCCTCGGTAGCGCTTCTATGCGGCAAGGGATTGCAGGGAATCTCAGAAAAGCTGGAAGGCAAAATCACCGAGATCCCATATGCAGAGATCCCCGGCTTTGCACTGAGCACATCAGTGAAGACCAGCACAGGCAGACTGGTGTTTGGCGAAATCAGCGGCACCTCCGTGGCGTGTATCGTGGGTCGCTGTCACTTTTACGAGGGATACTCGATGAAACAGATCACCTTCCCCATACGCGTCCTGGCCCTCGTCGGTGTACGCACCCTGCTCGTCACTACGCCAGTCAGCGGCATCGCAGCGGGACTGGATCTCGGCGACATCGTAGTGGTCAAGGATCACATATCTTTGCCCACGCTTGCAGGGCTCAATCCACTTATCGGCCCTAACTTTGAAAAACTGGGTCCGCGGATGCCTAGCATGTACAACGCATATACGTTTTCCTTGCGTAAGCTTGCGTTTCTGGCGTTTCTGGAAGACGAGGTTTTGCAGAAAAAGCAGTTTAGGATGCGCGAGGCCGTTTACTGCTACACTACGGGCCCGTCCAGCGAGACTAGGGCCGAGTGTCTGGCGCTGAGAGCTTTGGGCGCGGAGGTTGTGGGCTCATCGACGGTTCCAGAGGTGCTTGTTGCGCATCATGCGGGGCTCAGTGTTTTGTGCTTGGGTTTGGTGACTAATGTGGCTGCGCAGGGTGCTGAGCCTAGTGCTGAGGAGGCTGCTCGTGCGGCGATGGCTGGGACTAAGCTGGCGACGCCTAAGCAGTCAGCGCTGGCTATGGCTTCTGAAGATGACGATATTTTGGCGCGCAAGGCATCGGTCAAAAAGGGCAGCCAGCGGCCAAGCGATCTCCACAGACTGATCGGGCTGATTTTGGAGCGTCTATGAATGATTGTTTTTTGTTTTTTTTTTTTTTACAGTTTGTTGTCTTTTTTATGTAATCGATCAAGATCGATAATCAGACTGTGTTTTGTGTTGGCAGTGGGATTAGGGGGAGTTGTAAAAGCAAACGTAAGAAAGCATAGAATTGAGAAAAAGCGCCAAACGAGAAAAAAAAAATTGACAGCATGGCCTTATCTCTCACTCGCTTGCTCACTCTTTCACTCTTTCACTCCTTCTTCATTCTTTTCTTCAAGCTGTCTTTTTTCTTTTACCAATCTTGTTTACTTTCGAATCAGTAAGTTTTTTTTTTTTTTGAAGAGAAACATGTCCATCTCTAACAAGCTGTCTATCCGCGACGTCGATGTCAAGAACAAGCGCGTTCTGGTGCGCGTAGATTTCAACGTGCCCCAGGACAAGGATCTCAAGATCACCAACAACCAGCGCATCGTCGCAGCGCTGCCCACGATCAACTACCTCTTGAACGAGGGCGGAGCCGCCGGCGTCGTCCTGATGAGCCACCTGGGCCGGCCCAACGGCCAGCGCGTGGCCAAGTACTCGCTCAAGCCCGTCTCAGTCGAGCTCGAGAAGCTGCTTGGCCGTCCAGTGACGTTCCTGGACGACTGCGTGGGCACCGAGGTCGAGAACGCCTGCGCCAATCTGGCATGCGGCGCCGTGGTTCTGCTGGAGAACCTGCGGTTCCACGCAGAGGAGGAGGGCTCGTACAAGGACGAGCAGAAGAACAAGGTCAAGGCTAAGCCCGAGGATATCAAAAAGTTCCGTGCCTCTTTGACCCGCCTGGGCGACGTCTACGTCAACGATGCCTTTGGCACCGCGCATCGTGCGCATTCCTCGATGGTTGGCATCGACCTGCCAGTGCGTGCAGCGGGTTTCCTGATGCAGCGTGAGCTGGAGTACTTTGGCAAGGTTACCGAGAACCCCGCTCGTCCGTATCTTGCCATCCTGGGCGGTGCCAAGGTGTCTGATAAGATCCAGCTGATCGACAGTCTTCTGGACAAGGTCAACATGATGATAGTGACGGGTGGCATGGCGTACACGTTCCATAAGACTCTGAAGGGCATGAAGATCGGCGGCTCTTTGTTTGACGAAAACGGATCCAAGATCGTCGGCGATCTGGTGGCCAAGGCCAAGAAAAACAACGTCGAGTTTGTTCTGCCCACAGACTTTATCGCTGCTGATGCGTTTTCGCCTGAGGCCAACACTAAGGTTGCGACGCTGGAGCAGGGAATCGAGGATGGATGGCAGGGTCTGGATATCGGGCCTCGCTCTGTGGAGGAGTTCAGCGGGCTTATTGCTCGCGCAAAGACCATTGTGTGGAATGGGCCTTGCGGCGTATTTGAGTTTGCCAAGTTTGCTAAGGGCACCAACGATACCATGGATGCCATTATTAAGGCGCATGATGATAACGGTGCTACTACTATCATTGGCGGCGGTGATTCGGCTACCGCTGCTGCTAACCGCGATGTCACTGATAAGTTCTCGCATGTATCGACTGGTGGCGGTGCGTCGCTTGAGCTGCTCGAGGGCAAGGAGCTTCCTGGTGTCACTGCTCTGTCCAACAAGCAATAAGAAAAATTGATTTTATTAAGTTTATCAGTGTTTGTTTTTATGTTTTTTTTTATTCAACATGGAATCAAACACAACACACATGGTTTTTTTTTGCTTTTTTTTTTATCGTCTGTCGGACCGGTGGCGGCGTGGGCTCCGGCTCCTGCCAGCGTCCCAGCGGCTGGAAGAAGAGCTCCGATAGCGATGATCCCTTCTATCGTCTTGCCTATGCTTCTGGCGCCCGAGATCTTGGACATCAAAGACCATATCAAAGTTACCATCCTCTGTATTTTTCTCTCTCTGATCCGGGTTCCTGTACCTGCCAGCTCTCCTAACCAGCTTACCCTCTTTTTTATTGTCCCGCGAGCTATTGACCCATTGGCCCCTGTACTTGCCCACGCTCTGCGAGAAATCCACATGAATCCTGCGATCATCCACCAACACATTATCCATCTTGAAATAAGCTTCCTCACACGCCTGCTTCTCCCCAAACTCAATAAACGCATATCCCAAAGACACCTCGGTCTCGCGGTCTCTGATGACCTCGCACGACAAAATCTCGCCAAACCTAGCAAATATCGTCCGCAAGTCGTCGTCCTCAGTTAAGGGGTTGAGTTTACATACAAATAGGACGTTTTCGGCTGGCTTGATATCCGCATAGGGCAGGTCGCCGATCATCTCCAGAGTTAAAGCCTGTGCCCGGGCCTCGCGTCTTCTCTGCTCATTTTCATCTGCTATTGGCACCCGGTGAACGTCCTCCCCGGCTTCTATCCTCATATCCCGCATCTGCTCCTCTGTTGGCAGCAGCGGCGACCCAGGAGGTACCTGGAGCTCCAGGGGGTCGTCAAATGGGTCATCCAAGATAATCGTATGTCTCAGCAAAACGTCTTTCAACGGCCGACCACCCGCATCGCATAGCATCACATTGATCTGATCAAGCAAATCCAGACCCTCGACAACTCTGCCAAACACCGTGTGGCGGCCATCCAGGGTATCCAGTCCGTCCTTGAGGGTTATGAAAAACTGACTCCCACATACTCCATCCTGTCCTCTGCTCTGTTGCTGCGTTACGGCCATCGATACAGTGCCCCGCTCAGTATGTCTGAGCCCGTTGTTATGTTCCGCGGGGAAATACCGGGATCCGCCCAATACCCCGAATATGCTTTGGCCTCCAAGACCGGATCCCTGGGGATCGCCCATTTGAGCGATAAAATTGGCCTGGATCTGGTGGATTCGCGTGAAATTAAAGTACTTTAGTTTGCAGAGTTTTAGAAAGTTCTTGCTTGTTAGAGGCGTTTCTTTTGTATATAAGTCTATTACTAGGTCACCGATTGATGTCTCTATCAGCACACTCATATTAATCAAATAAATATATAATTGAAGTGGATGTTTTTTTTTCTAATATGATAAATAATGATGTGAAGTTTTTTTTTTTCATTAAAATGATGTGCTACATAAATAATATTTACACTGTTTTTGGCAATTATTCTTAATAGATTGTTTTTTTACTTATGGCTGTTTTTTTATATTAGCATATGATTATTTCTTTTTTCTTTTATGATGGAGATTGTGTAGTCCTTCAAAGCAACTTGGCATTTTTTGTTTGCTTGCTTTTTATTTGTATACAAGAAAACAATAAATTAAAAGACTAAATATTTTTTAAATGGCTTACTTTTTTATATATAAAGATTATTCTTTATATTTTTCGATTAGCATTTTTAGCAAAAACTTTAAAGAAAAAATCTATTGCAGTTCTCTTTCAAAAAAAAAAAATTTATTCTTTCTCTTGTTCTTATCATTTAATTTTTTTTTTCTTTTTTGCTTTTCTATACTATTAGTATTACATATATTTTTTATTTATTTTTCTCGTCACCATCATGGATACAAGCAACAAATATCTAATTCGCAGAGCGGATATCAACCAACTAGGTTTGACGTATGAAACAACCATTGTTATTTTTGTTGCTCTAGGTTTAGCTTGGCTACTCACTTTCTGCTTCTGTCTGCGCTATAGATATCTTCATCGCAATGATAAAGCACCTATTAGGAAGAATTGCTAATACAATTTAGGTATTGAATTTTTTTTTGAATTGTTCATTTAGGTATCTATCATTTGCTTTTTTTTACATCCTTTGAAATTAATAAAATATTTTTTATAAAAAAAAACAATTTAAGAGCAATTGTATTAAAAAAACGCCTTTAAAGCTGCTTTATACTTTTTTTAAACCCATGATAAACAATTTGGTTTTATATAAAAAATTATTAAGTGTAGTGTGTAAAGGCGTTTTCTTTACATATTTATTCTTTTAAATCCAGTTTTTTTGTTGCTTTGTTCAGCTTTAGTTTACTTTATCTTTAACAAAATTTTTTTTTCTTCAATTGTTTCTTTCCTTTTTACCTTATTTTTATTCTTTTTTTTAAATTATTATTATTATTATACTTTTTTTTATCTGCCATGCCTCCAGTTCAATTTGTCCAAAGATCAGATATCAACAATCTAGGCTTAACCTATGAGCAAATAGTAGTTATTTTTGCTTGTGAAGGTTTTTTATTTGTTGTTTTTTTTATCTGGTGTTTAAGGTTCTGCTATGTGCATAAAAAAAACTATACAGTGAATAGATTTTGGTGGTAGTTTTTTTTTTCAGATTGTCTTTTTTTTTAAAAAAAAATGTCGTCAAGGAACTTATATGTATTTTATATCAATAAAATATATTGCAGTCACTTCTTGAGGTAGTGGCAAACTAAGACATATTATATGCGTTTTTAACTTTTTTTTATTGCTTTTTCTGTAAACTGAGCAAAACTTTGATGTCTTCTATAAGTTCTATTTAGTTGATTTTTAACCCTTTTTTGTTTTTTTTTGTTAAAGTAATAAATTCTATATACATCTAAAATTTATTCAAAAATAAAATAAAATAAAAAAGCTATGCTTTATTTCAAAGCAAATACTTTTTAAATTATTATAATGCTGATTCACTGATCATTTTTATTTATTTTTTCAAATTTTGGACGATTTCATTTTGCAAAATAATTTTGAAAATCTATTCAATAAAAACCCAACTGAAAATATTTACCACCAAAGCCCGGTTTGATCAGCCTTGTTCATTTGGAACATTTTCCCTTTTCAAAGGTAAATCCTGAGTTTATAACATTGTCCTTCAAGATCCACACTGTTGATCATTAAACACAATAA
>JANBOH010000137.1:0-38615 GCA_027478445.1 Coemansia asiatica | reverse complement strand
AACTGCTTGACTTCGCAGATCGAGACGGGATGCGGTACTTTCAGCTTCATATGGCCCCAGCTGAGCGGAAAGCAAAATGTCATGTATATATAGCATATGAAAATGCTTGATTATCGTCGAAATCAGGAGTGATCAGGTAATCGAGATCGATGCACTAGTGCTAATATGTTGTGATTGAAAAAAAGAGCACAAGAGATGAGAAAGCCATTGGTGATTGGGCATAATCTTTAGTATTAGCTACCAGTGAATGGTACATGCTCCAATGGTACTTTGTGCACACATATATCTTTTTAACAGGTTAGCAAGTGACAATGGAAGAGTGGGGAACAAGCAATGGTGGCGAATTAAATGAGATCATTTGACTGGAATATTTTTTTAATGAGCGTGAAAAGGGTGTGAAAGGTAAAACATTGAAAGGGCTAGAGTACCAGAGAAATGTGCCGTATATCTCTTGCGTATGCCAAGAAACCAAAAATGAAAAATGAAAACCTAGACAAAATAGTTTGTTTCAAAAGCGTCATCCATTATCCTTTTCTTTTTCTCTCTTAATCCTTCATTTCATTTTTTTTCTTTTATTTCAAAAACTCCTTTACAATAAATAAAACTTTATGTGTGATTTTATATTTCTCCCGATATTCTGCGGCACATGGGACCATGTGCGGTCGCTAGGACCAGAACTGATGATCTGTCCACGATGCCACAACAACGCGATCCAGACGATCAAGCGACGAACCTGGATGACATTGTACTGCGTGCCGGTGTTCCCGATTTCGCGCAAACGCATTCTGTACCATTGCGATATCTGCCGCTGGGAGGGCCGACCTATGGGCACTGTGCAGGTTGTGCCGGAAAGAAATGATCATCGTAGTCGTGATTTGTACTCTCCGCAGAACACTAGGGAAGTGGGCGCTGGCGAAGCGCAGAGATCGGAGCAGTTCCAGCCAGAGCCATACTCAAGAAACGACTATGCGGAGGCGCCTCCTCCTCCGTATTCAAAGGTTGCTGGCAGCAACAAGGGCGCCAAGGGCAAGCCAGCGACAGCAGCGGCTGGCAACTAACTTAGCAATCGATTTTTTTAAATGAAATGTTTTATAATATATATATTTTTTTGTAAATTACCAACTGATAAGAAGAAAAAGAAAAAAGGAAAATTTTATGGCCAAGGCAATGAAAAAGTTACAGCATCTTGGATCTAAAGTTTTTTTTTAGATCTTGGAGCCAGCGGCCTTCAGGGCAGCCTCGACGCGGCGACCATAGTCGTTGTCAGCGCGGTAGAAGTGCTTGAGCTGGCGCTTCTGGATAAAGACGGGGGTCTGCGACAGGGTGGAGGCAATGACCCTGGCCAGACGGTCCTTCTGCTCGGCGGTGAACAGGTTGTAGAGATCCTTGACCTGGGCAAAGTCGTCGTCGGTGACCTCGTAGGTGTGGCGCGCAACCTCGCCTTGCACGGTAAAGTTCTTGGCGTAGGTCTGAGCGGCCAGGTTGTTCTGCGAGGGTCCGCCGAACGAGTTGGGCTCGTAGTTGGGGGCAGAGCCACCGTTGCCGTTGATGGCCATGGCGCCGTCGCGCTGCTGGTTGTTGACGCCGCTGATGGGACGGTTGATGGGGATCTGGTGGTAGTTGGCGCCCAGGCGGTGGCGGTGGGTGTCGGCGTAGCTGAACAAGCGGCCCTGAAGCATGCGGTCGGGCGACGGCGCAATGCCAGGCACCATGTGCGAGGGGCAGAAGGCGGACTGCTCGACCTCGGCAAAGTAGTTTTCGGGGTTGCGGTTCAGCACCATGCGGCCGACCTCGTGCAGCGGGAAGTCCTTCTGGCTGACGACCTTGGTGACGTCGAAGGGGTTGAAGCGGTACTTGAGCGCCTGGTCAGGCTCGATGATCTGGACGTAGACCTTCCATGCTGGGTGGTCGCCCTTTTCGATGGCGTTGAACAGGTCGCGCGTGGCATAGTTGGGGTCGCTGCCGGCAAGGCGCTCGGCGTCCTCGGGCAGGATGTTCTTGATGCCCTGCTCGGTGCGGAAGTGCCACTTGACGTAGCGGTACGAGCCATCGGCGGCCACCAGCTTCAGAGTATGGCTGGAGAAGCCGTGCATGTGGCGGTAGCCGTCGGGAATGCCGCGGTCAGACATCAGAATCGTGACCTGGTGCAGTGACTCGGGCACCAGCGACCAAAAGTCCCACATCATCGTGGCGTCGGGCAGGTGCGTCTGCGGATGGCGCTTCTGCGTGTGGATGAAGTCGGGGAACTTGATCGGGTCGCGGATGAAGAAGATCGGCGTGTTGTTGCCAACCATGTCCCAGGTGCCCTCCTCGGTGTAGAACTTGACTGAGAACCCGCGTGGGTCGCGCGCAGTATCGGCAGACCCCAGCTCGCCGCCCACTGTCGAGAAGCGAGTGAACACCGGTGTGCGCTTGCCCACCTTGTTCAGGAACTTGGCGCACGTCAGATGGCTGATGTCCTTGGTCACCTCGAAGTACCCGTGTGCGCCAGCGCCCTTGGCATGCACCACGCGCTCAGGAATGCGCTCGCGGTCAAAGTGCGCAAGCTTGTCGATCAGATGGAAGTCCTGTAGAACCACCGGCCCGTACTCGCCGGCGGTCATCGAGGTCTGGTTGTTGTCAATAGGGTTGCCGTTGGCCGTGGTCAGCACGCCGCGGCTGGCAACTGAGGGTGCGTCAGAGGGATGCATGATGGTAGCTTTCTTAGCAAAGTTCGTTAGAAAGATAAAAGATAAAAGATAAAAGTTTTTTTTAGAGAGGCAAGGAAAAGAGAAAAAGGTCGCTGCTTCTGTTTTCTGCACTGATGGTAGATAAAGAAAAACGCCCTCCGTGCCGCGGAACCCAGCATTCACTCTACACTTAAAAATATAGGCGGGCACATGTGATGCCATCCTCTCTGCTCTAGGAGCATTCAAGGAGCAGAAAAATAGCGCCGCTCCGATGTGCCCATCCAGAGCTCCCATTTTGCTGCGCTGTGAATGGCTGCTACACATTTGCATATGAAAATAATCGCCGCTGTCCCAAATGGCGGCCAAAAAAAAGGGAAATGCATGCGATTGTTGCCAGGCTCGCCAATAATTAGAGCGCAAATCGGCCCATGCGTCTCGAATTAATAATCCAATTTCTTTTTCAGGTCACTCGAAAGAGAGCAAGAGCAAGAGAAAAGTCTGAGGAAGGACACTTAGTGTTATCCATGCACACAGTTAGATCAGGAGCCAACTATGAAATGAGATAATCTCGCTCATTGTGATCAGAGCCTCGATTTAATTTCGGTCATCCATCAGGCCTTAATTTTTTTCTTTTGGCTTGTTTCACATTTTTATTTTTATTTTTTACTTTTTGCAGATTTATTAACAAAGCCTGCTCTTTAATTCCCCAGTCGTCTCACCTGTACTTCTATTAAATATAATAACTTTTTTCCATTTAGAATGGCAGCAGTTACCTCTTCACGCGTCTGTAAGTGCACAAAAACATATATATATTGATATATGCATGGCGAATTTCACTCTAGCAGATACAAGGTCATTCCATTTTTTCACTAATTTTTTTTTTTTTTCCTTTTTCATGTAGCTAAGGGGACAAGCAAATTCGTGCCCAAGGCCAAGCCCAGGGCTACCAGACGAGCAGAACAGCTAAAGTCTTCACAAAGGCCAGCGAGAGCCAGCAGCGAACAAGAGGAGCAGCAGGAAACAGAGGACAGCGACAGAAGCAGACAACAGAATGACGATGCAGAGGAAGCACAGGTCAGCGACAGCCAACGCGTCCCTGACTCCCAGCCCTTGCAGACGCGCGCAATCCCATCTAGCGCAACTGCAATTGGCATCCCATCGATAGTATCGACAACAAAACCAGCGTCGTTTGCCTCCATCGGCATTCCTGCAGTCGGCTCGACGACGACACCGCACCGTATGCGAACAACAGCGATAGAATCTCCCACAACAACAACAACAACAGCAATAGCTGCTATTGCAGCTGGAGGAGTTGCAGCCATTGTACAGCAGAGCTCAAGAAGAGTGCCGCCGCGGCTCAACATCCATTCTCATCAGTCGCCATCTGCCGTGGGCAGCTCTCTCTCTGGAGCAATTGCATCTGTGGCGCCTCTGCCAAGGCTGGCATCTTTGAGCTCGCCGATCAGCCCGCAAAGCGCATCGACAAGCAGGACAAAGCGCACGCCCAGGTCGCGGGTGACCAGCCCCCTGAAGCGGCCACGCACAGCCAGCAAGACGCCAGAGCCACGGCCAATGCTGCAGCTCAAAACCGAAGACGACTACTCGTGCTTATCGCTCGACGAGATTAACAACCTACCAATGGCCTACTTCTGCCGCGATACCCGGCACGGACGACCCACAGCCGAGTTTATCGAGAAGGAAAACGAGTTTATCCGCAAAGTCAACGCTCATGCCGAGGGCAAGCCGCCAGAGCAAGAAAAGGAAAAAGAGGCCACACCAGCGCCAATAGTGCCCGTCAAAAAGCCCGAGTCTGCGGTCCAGCCTGTTAATCGCATGGCAGCGCAGGTGCGCATAGTCGATGGAAAAGTCGTTGTCGATACTGAGTCTTTGGTGATCAACCGCCGTGACATGGCAGGTACGTCAGACGAGCCGTTGGAGCTGATCGACGAGTCTACGCGCCAGCGCTTCACAAACTCGCTGACCTACGTGCCCAAGCGCACGTCGCGCAAGCGCTGGTCCAAGGGGGAGACCGAGCTGTTCTACGACGCGCTACGCAAATACGGGACTGATTTCAACACTATAGCGTCTGTACTGCCTAATCGCAACCGCTACGACGTGCGCAATAAGTTTAAGGCTGAGGAAAAGATTCAGGCATCTAGAATCACTGTCACTTTGCTGCATAGGGACCGCCCGGTGCCCAGCCCATTGCCTGTCGCTGCTCAGACGCAGGAACTGATTATGGCTGACGGGCTGCCGGCGTCGCTCGAGTCGTACTCTATGGCCACTACGCCCAACCCCAATCCCAACCCTGACGCTGGCGGCGCGCTGGAGATGCACAGCAGCGAGGCAGCAGGGGATCCTGATGACGAGCCGCTGCCCGAGCCCAGCGCTGTGGTTGGCGGCTCTTCTCGCGCAGCGCCGAGAACGCGGCCAGCTAGTCTAAGAGAGTCGCAGGCAACAAGATCGGAAACAGACCAAGCCCTACTCCCAAGGCGCATTGGAAAATAAAAAAAATTGCTAGCGTTTTAATAAATTTTTGGATGCTGGACATTTTTAGAAACCGCTTAAAAACAGAACGAACCCACCCATCATCATAACAGAATGAATGGGTCCCGGTTTAGGGGGTGGGGGAAAAAGAAGAAATAAAAGGACGTGCTGCCAATTTGTTGCATTGAAGAAAGACGAGAGAGATTGGAAAATCTTCACCTTTTTCTACTTGTCTCTGCCCTTCTCCTTGTCCTTGTCCTTGTTCTGTAGAGTCCAGGTTGGAGAAGAGAGAGAGAGAGAGAGAGAGAAAAGAGCTGGTTTAAGCCAAACACAAAAAAAATTGTAACTTTTTTCTGGTTATTCAAACTGTCTTTAACACATATTTGCAAAGCAAAACAAATTAAAAAAACCCTGAGACTCGGTATAAACCGAGACACCTTGTCTTTTTATTCACCTTTTCACCTCTTGTGCCAATACGTCAACCCTTTTGGAATTGCCAAGTCATCTGCTTTAAGAAAAAAAGAAACAGAAAATAGAGGTTTTTTCTTTAAAAAACATATTTACCCCAAACCCAGGCTCATTTTTTTTCGTATTGTGTGTGCGTTTTTTTCTTCAAAATCTATTTTATATTTAATTTCAATCGCATTTATATTCTTTTTTATTTCCCTCTTCTATTTCTCTGTTATTAGGTCTTTTTATACATTTTTGTCCTATAAATACATTTCATTCTTTTTCAGTTTATACTTTTCTTTTTCTTAAGCCATGGAAAGCGAGCGTGGCTGGAAATTCACCCAATGCTTTGGTGACAAGGCCGATTTGGAAGATGTCACCGAAGGTAAGTTACAATAACAGGCCTATAGACTTGTTAGCTGTTAAATTTAATCTTTACTTAACATGAGAGGTCTTCGGACCTCTTTTTTTCTAATCAGTTAGTGCCTTTAATAAATAGTATATAACAAATGTACCTACACATCTAATTTTTTTTTTTTCGACTGATTTTATGCCTTGTACGTCATTGCTTTTCCCACCTTGTAGCCGATATCATTTCAACTGTCGAGTTTGACCATACTGGAAACTACCTGGCGACCGGCGATAAAGGCGGACGTGTTGTACTCTTTGAAAGAAGCGACAATGTAAGTATTAAAGTTTCTTCTTTCGCTTCTTTCGCTTCTTTTTTGCGTTTGTTTAATCATTGCTGGCATATTAATTATATCAATCCTTCGTTAATTGAGAGTCTGTAGAAGCAAGGCTGCGAATACAAGTTTTACACGGAGTTTCAGTCGCACGAGCCAGAGTTTGACTACCTGAAGAGTCTCGAGATTGAGGAGAAAATCAACCGAATCAAATGGCTCAAGCCAAACAACAACTCGCTGTACATGCTGACCACCAACGACAAAACCATCAAGCTGTGGAAAGTCTGCGAGAAAGCTCTGAAGCTTGTGACAGAGAACAACCTCCTTGACGGAGAACGCCCACCGCCGCTGGACATCTCGCGTCTGCGTCTGCCAAAGCTCATGCCGCACGAAAACATCATTGCAGCGATTCCCCGGAAGATCTACGCCAATGCCCATGCATACCACATCAACTCGATCTCAGTCAACTCTGACGGCGAGACATATCTGTCTGCCGATGACCTGCGCATCAACCTATGGAACATGGGTATCAACAACCAGAGCTTCAACATCGTCGACATCAAGCCTGCAAACATGGAGGACCTGACCGAGGTCATCACCGCTGCCGAATTCCACCCGTCGTCCTGCAACTATTTTATGTACAGCAGCAGCAAGGGCACCATCAAGCTGTGCGACATGCGCGAGTCTGCCCTCTGCGACCAGCATGCCAAGCAGTTCGAGGAGCCCGAAGACCCCGCGTCCAAAAACTTTTTCTCAGAGATCATCTCGTCTGTCAGCGATGTGCGGTTTAGCGCAGATGGCAGGTACATTCTGTCGCGCGACTACCTGACTCTGCGACTATGGGACATCAACATGGAAAGGCAGCCCGTAAGGACAATCAGCGTCCACGACTACCTCAAGCCCAAGCTCTGCGATCTATACGAGAACGACTGCATCTTCGACAAGTTCGAGTGCAACATCAGCGGCGACGGAAAGCACGCTATGACTGGTTCCTACAACAACTATTTCAGTATCTACGATCTCGAGGAGACTGGCAATGATGTCATGCTGCAGGCCGATAAGAATGCATTCAGGGCCAAGCGTGTCCAGGGCCCTAATGGAAGCAAAAGCAAGGTTGGCGTCCCTCGCAATGGCCGTGGCGGTCTGCGCAAGGAAGACATTGATCCGGAAAACATCGACTATAACCGCAAGATCTTGCACTCGAGCTGGCATCCGAGAGAAAATACTCTTGCTGTTGCTGCCACAAACAATCTGTTTATCTTTACAGACTAGCTTTTTCTTTTTCATGTCTCCAAGCTTTTTTCTTTTTTTCTTTTTTCTTTCTCCTCTATGCCCTTTTACTTACCACATCAAAACAAATCATTTTTTCTTTTATCTAAAGTTTAAAAAACTATAGTCTTTTTTTTTTTGCTTTTCAAAATTTCAACGCTTTTTTTTTCTCGCAGCAAACTAATCTTTTTTCTGACGATTAAGGTTTAAAAAATAAAATATAATATAATAAAATCATATAAAAATATCATAAAATAAAACATGTGAAGCCTTTAATGATACTCAAATGATCTTCGGAATAACAAAATGGACATGTGTTTAAATGCCACTGAATAATTCCGAACACACATAAAAGACATTGCGCTGTGCAGCCATAGTTTTTTTTAACAGCTGATCAAGGCATTTGCCAACTAGTCTTCGGAATTTGGTTTAGCTCTCGAATTGGCTCTTGGCCTAGCTTTTGCTCTTGATCTGGCCTTTGGCTTATTGTCAGAGCTGACTTCAGGCTTTTCTTTTTCCTTCGCACTCGAATTGGGCTTTGGGTTTGCAGCAGCAGCCTTCCTGCTTCTCGGCATAGCTGGCGCTTTGCTCTTTTTGTCAGAGCGCTCAGAAAACGACCCACTACGCTTGACGCCCTTGCTCAGCGGCTGTGCAGTAAATGCAGCTGCAATGCTGTCCAGATCTTCTGAATTCCCCATCCATATCCACCAAAGTATATCCATCACTGGCAGAATGTCTTTGCGCCTGAAGGCATATTTTTTGTTCGAAAACACACTGGATATCTTATGCGCTATGTTGGCATGCTCTGGCGACAAAAACCTACTCTGCACTGAAATCGTGTTTCTCAGAGTAATCCTTTGATATGCACAGCCCGCAGGAACAAAAACCGCATCACCTACCCGCTGGTACACGCGGAAACACCGGGCATCGTCGCCATACTGCCTATACAGCTTCTGAAGATCTTTGGTATCCAAAAACATGCTTTGCTCGTAAACCGCGTTGTTATCGGCATTGCCTCGCTTGGATGCACCGATGATCTCCGTTGCCTCTGCTGGAAAGATATCCCATTGAACTATTGGCTCATCCGGGTCATCTGCAGACTCCTCTTTTGGCTTGTTATTAGCCGCTGCATTGATTTTCCTAGGCCGGGCTCGAGGAGCATTGACAGGTTTGACGCCCTTCAGCCGCAAAAATTCCGTGTCTCGTTTCGAAGACGCATAAACCAAGACATTTACCATATCGGCAACTTCGCATCGCAGATTATCGCGACTACCAGTCCCGCAGACACCATATGTAAGCTGGAGCTCTGGATCCAGGCTAGGACGCGCATATTGTTCCGGCAGACGATTAACGAGATTGAGAGAACCAGTTTTTGAAGTATACTGCGAAAATGGTAATTTTTGCATAACAGAGTCGAGTGCGTTTTTGAAAAACAAAGTGGCTTCTGTTTTATCTTGCTTTTCTTCTGTCTGCTTACCAACTTTAGTATTAGCCAGTTTATCCTTATTTGCGCTGCTTGCCCATCTAGATCTGGGCTTTCCAGTGGCAGTCCCGGTAACAGAATCAGCATCAGCATTAGCACCAACGTCCTTGCTTTCGTCTTTGCCATCATCCTTTCCCTTTCCCTTGCCCTTGCTCTTGTCTTTGCTCTTGTCTTTGGCACTGGCATTGGAATTGTTCAATATTTTAGTGCCAGATCCATCGCCACCATCCTCGTTGCCAGTCGTCTGATCAGACATACACATATCTTCTTGTTTAGGCTTTAAGCAGGCGCGCCGACAAGCAGAAAGCAGGATATCGCAGCAATCAGACCACTTCTTCCGTTTGCTAGCCGTCAAATGCGCACAGTTCTCGCTAAAAAGCTGCAGGAACTGTTCCAAGGGCCAGCTTGTGCTCGATCTCATCTTAGTTCCCATCTCAAAAACATCTGCAGGCAACATGTTAATTGTAGTCAAAAGGACATTAGGATTCCACTGATGTAGATCGCGGTCATCGAACAACCCAGTCGCAACAACCACATTGTTTTCTTCCCATGCTCTAGCAAACTCGCGCAGCGAGAGACCGTTGTAAGAAATGTAGATCGGTTGCAAATTCCAGTCTTTCAGAGGCTGTCTCGATTCACTCCGCAAAATATTGATCTTTTGATCCCACATATATTCCAGATACTGAGAGCATGAGCTCGAAGGGCCAGCACCAAGCGACTCGTTGGGATATACCCATCTGTCTTCAGACAATTGCAGCTGTGGCGCATCGGCGAAATCTGCGTCGCCCAGATTGACAATGACCTCAGAGTCCATATCAATGGCATCAAGTAGCTCATATATCCACGAGTAATCTATCTTTTGATCTGGATCTCTCAGACACAGCTCGTCGGAGCAAAGAGAAATGGCGCTGTATCCAGAGGGCAGTTTTTTGTCCAAATGGTCGCAGTAACCGACTATCTTGTTAGCCTTGCATAGCATCATCTCGAGCTCGCCCTGGCTGAAATGCGAAAGCCGAACAAATTGAAATTTTTTATGCCGAGTCTCGTGCCGCTTCGAAATGCCGTTATCCTCGGTTTGAATCAGCCGTTTACAATAGGACAAGGGTGCTGATTTTTCTGCACCATGCTCATTTTCATCGCCAGCTCCAGCTCCGGATCCAGCGCCCTCTGCTTCTGCTTTGCTCATCAGGACATAGCTTTCTTTAACGTCAGAGTCATCCCATGCAACAAAGCATCTTTCGCAGATCTCTGTCATACAAAGGCAGCATGCAAAATAAGCTGAAAAAATTGGCGCATTGCACTTTTCGCATTTCTGGTGACCACTCCGCGGCATACTGCGCAAAATGCATGGAAGCGGCGAACAGCCATATAGAGGATGAACCTCAGTAAAGGCATCGATCTCGGATTCCTCTTCAAAGCCATCGTCATATGGCACCAGCCCTGTCTTGCTGTTAAACGTTATGTTGCCATTGTGAGAGCCTCTTAGAGTGCTGATAGACGTATCTCGAACAATTGTTAGCTCTACACGCAGCAGCGACTTGATCGTGGAAACCGTCTGACAGAGAATATGAAACTCGGTCCAAGAGTCATCATTTGGATCTACGCGTCGACCAGGCAGATAAATCGGCATTGTCTTAAAACGTATTGCTGGCGACTTGCTCAGCTGCGAATAGAGCATCGGGCACAGAAGATACAGCGTGGTCTCCTTTTTTTCTGTGTCATTAAGCCGAATCTGAATCCTCATTACAAACCGGATGTCCTTAAACCTGCACTTTTCGCCAAAAGTCCGTTTGATGCAACTGCGGCACTGGGGCTGGTTAAACCTGTTGGTTCTTGCGCAATTGGCATCCTGCCGAATCAGGTCCACGGTAACGCTCTCACAATCTGGATCCATTTTGGCCCAGAGCTCAAACTTTTTGCGCTGGATGTTGAAGAGATAAGCGGGGTTTACTGGCGGGCAAAAATCGCGTTTTCTAAACTCAAATGTCGCTTGGTTACGGGTGTTCATAGCTCGAGGCGCTGTGATCGTATGCGCTGGCTCATATGTATTTGCATCAATGTGAATGTGCTCAAAGCTCGGAGAGCACAGCTCTTTGGCGCTAGAAAGATTTGCACAGATGCTATCAAAGGCGACGGCGGCATTTGATACACTGTCTTGAAGCGAGGGTGTATTTTCAGAAAAGCATAGGTCGTATACGCTTTCTAGACTGGTCAAAGAGCTATCGTCTTCCATTCTTTCGCCAACTCCAGAATCGGCATCCATAGCCTGATCCGACTCTTTGGTATTTTTATCTGCTTCCTCCAGCTCAGGTTCGCATTGAGTATCTTTGTGTTGGATCTCGTTATCGCTTATACATGGCTCATTATCCTGGGGCTGCTCCTGTTCCTCCGGCTGCACTCTTTGTTGCACTTGTAGTTCTTGCCGTTCGCAGCTTATGACAAGACCAAGTTTTTGACAGAGAGGTATATCGTCGCTATCTACCTCCGACCCGTTATTAGTTACGGCTATCGGTTGCTGTTCACTGTTTTCTGATTGAAAAATGTCTATAATCAAGATATTTAATGAAAAAAATTAAAAAAGGAGGTCATTGATTTAAATAACCGGCAGAAAAGTAAAAAAAGACAAGCATATTTATACAGAAAGAAGACAAAATAAGAATTACTTACTATGTACAGCAATTACAGGGTCTGTGGCTTCATCACCTGCTCGCGTGCTTTCTAGCTTTAGGGTATGATCATTGTTGAAAAAGGACATGTTATTCATATGAAGGGAATCAATGCTTACTCGAAGATCCGAAAGCCTCTTCCGCATGAGAAGGTCATTATCCTCGGTGTCCCCATGTTGCTCACTTTGAGCAGCATCAACATTTTTACTCTTGTCCTCGCTGTTAAGCCTTAAGCCAGTGTTATCAATATAGACGACGCAGTCTTCCAAAATAGCCATACCATCTATATACCAGGGCTCTTCTGATTTCGGTTGTGTGCTGGAGGCAGCCTGAGATAGATCGTCTTTTGATGGAACATATGTATCCAAAGGCCTGGAATCGTGCTCTGGTTGATCGCTGATATCTGGATTTTCTGCTGTTGTTGTTGCTGTTGTTGTTGCTGTTGCTATTTCAGGATCTTCAATTGGGCTTTCAGCCGAAGAGTCTGTTGTCTCAACCAGCATAGATGCCCTGATCTGGGCCTTTGTACGAGCCATTAAAAAAGCTATAGCTTTAAAAATAATTGCGATAGGAAAAGAAAAAGAGATGGATGCTTGGAAATCAAGGTTATGCAAGTAGCAAAAAAAAAAGTCAAACAAAGTTGTTCATGTCTGGTTATAATCAATAAAAGAAAGGATAAGCGCAAAGAAAAAGAAGTTTGTAAAAGTTTTTTGTAGACAAGCCTTTTTTTGGCTCTCCGCTGCTTACCACAGTAAATGTGGCGAAAACAGCACACCCAGAATCAGACATTATTACAAGATCAGATCAAGAGAGATAATACTTTAAAAATAATATTGAGATAAAAAAGCCGAATTTCACTTCTCGATGCTGATTAAAGCAAAATTCTATTTCTTACTTCAATTTCAACGTGTGCTTTTTCTTTTATTAAAAAAAAAAATAAAAATGTGGGCCCAGAGATTCGCTGGAAACATTCTGCACTCGCGGGTATTATTTGCCAAAAATGCAGGGTCACTGCTCAGTCGTACACAGCCCATCGGTCTATTAGCGTCAGCGTCAGTAGCAAAGCCAGCTCTTGATGCATTTAGGGGCGCCTTGTCTTCTTCTCAGCAGAATCAGATTCGTAGCGTTCACAACCTGCAGCCACGTCGGCGGAAGTACAAGAAAGCCCAAAAGGGCCGTGTTCCCGTGCGTACAGGCGGCAGCACCAAGGGAAACTACATGGCATTTGGCGACTATGGACTGCGCGTCAAGCTAGGACTGCGTCTTTCGGCAAAGACAATCTCTGCTATCCACGCGACTATGAAGCGCAAGCTCAAGGCTATCAAGGATCTAAAGATCTGGCTTCGTGTGTTCCCAGATATCCCTGTTACGACCAAGGGCACCGAGGTTCGAATGGGTAAGGGAAAGGGTGCGTTTGATTACTGGGCAGTCCGCGTGCCCAAAGATAAGATTATCTTTGAGCTCAGTGGTCCTGGCCTCAACAACGAGCTGGCCAAAGATGCGATCCGTCAGGCCAGTTTTAAGCTTGGTGTGCCTACAGAGTTTGTGATCAAGAGCGATGCTACCAAGCAGCCGAAGAAGAGCGAGATGCCCCCAACAACCACTCCTTTCCAGCATGCCAAATAATAGAAAGAAGTAAAAGTAAAGTAAAATTTTTGTTGTAGTAGTTGTTGTTGTTGTGTTAAAAATAAAACATGTGCGAAAGACGATAGCGGATTATAAAGGCCAGGATGGAATTGGCCGCCTGGATCATCAAGATGCGGTTGTTGAGCTGAGACTCGGTCAACTTGCCGCTTCTAACCAAAACAAGATTGAGAAGGGTCAGGTTGTTGACACTGATCATGGCTCCCTGTTCATCTCTTTCGACATCAGCTATCGCCAGAAGCTCATAAATGCGGATGATAGAAAGCCCAAGAGGTTTTGCTCCTTCAAGAGTGGTTCGGCTAGGAACCATAAGTGCGTTGTGACGTGATGCAGAAGTGCTATTGCTAGAACCAGCGCGGTTGCTAGAAAATCGTGACCGACGGCCAGACAATAATGATGATGATGATGATGGCAATGATGAGGAAGAAAGCGGCTTTTTCGCTCTCGACGACTTGGCCTTAGCAAAGCTCATCATTGCAATCGAGATGGTTCGGCGAATACTCTCAATTCGTCCAGTAGACAGGTCTTCATGGCTCAGCCGATTATCAACTATCAGCGTATCTTCGTCGTTGGAATTATTATCATTATCCGAGTTGATATCCGATCCTATATTATTTTCAGACTCGATCTCTTGTTGGAGACGAGCAACCAGAGCCCTTGGAAGCGGGCTTTCCGTGACCATCTTGGGAAGCCTGTGTCTCGGACAAGGTACAAGTCCAAATATCTGCGGAGCTGAGTAGAGAAAGTTAAATACCTGCGGCACAAAGAGCAGCAACAGAGTTTTGGAAAAATGGCCAAGGATTCCGCAGACAGCAAATGTCATTCCAGCAAAATAGCAGTAAGTATCGCCAACAAAAACTCGTGCAGGATAGACATTCCAGTAATACAGCGCACAAGAGACCGAGACAAATGGCAGCAGCAGGTAGAGCGTAAATAGATGCTGGTATTCGGCTTCTACATTTCCGCTATTGACATTGGCGATGTCCTTGACAATAATCGAGAGCGCAATTACTATCGACTGCCCGACCTCGACGCCGTTGATTCCTGCCAATATATTGATTGCGTTTGTGCAAAATACAGCCATCAGCCCTATATATACATAGTAAAGCGTGCCGAGATCCACGATATGCGTGCCTAGCCAGGAGCGCATAAACACAGGCACCACTACATGCGTCACGCCATATCCAACATAGTAAACAATCAAAACAGGAATAGACGCAATCGTTGGCAGCAGAAGCTTAAAGCGCCATCTCAGGTCAAAGACGTCGTCTGCAAACCCTAGAAAAACCATGCTCTGCAAAGACAGCAGCGCCGACAGATACTCGCCCAGTCGATCAAATGGAAATATATGCGATCCATGCTCATAGGGCTCCAATTTCTGTGTCGTCCACCAGTTGCGGAACTGTGCTGGAATAAATAGGAAAGTGGCTATTAGATAGACCGTTGCAGCGACCATGCCCATGCTTTCAGCTAGCACCGGCTGAGTGGGTTTTGACAGATCAGCGCCTGAAAGCCCAACCCGCTTGAATGTGGATATTGTCGCTGGCACCAAGCACCATGTCGCGAGCCCCGCAAGTATCGAAATGCATGTGCAGACAGCCAATGGCTCATTGCGAAACTGCCATGCCAGCGCGAGCAACACAGGAGACAGCCCAGCAGTCACCTGCTTGTACTTTATCATAGTTGAATGATTCACTTGTAAAGAAAAAAAACAACCAAACTGAAAAAACTGAAGAAATAAAGCTAAAATTACAGATAAAAATATATGGAATGTAACGGATACAAAAGGATAAAAAACATTGTCACTTTATACTTTTACTCTTTACAGATCGATGGCAGCCATTCACAAGAGTCTACGTCAAACAACATAGACAAAGCCAAAATCAAGCTTTTTTAATTTTTCAAACCACTTTTTTTACACTTCCACTTCTACTCGCTGCACTCATCATTTGCTCAAATAATTTCGCAGAAAAAAAGGTCTAAACCGAGTAAAGCAATTCCTACATTTTCATTTTGTAGCTGCAATTTAATTATTATTTTTGTTTTCCCGAAAACTTGTAGTATCTTCTTATTCTGCTTGTTTACTTCTGCTTCTTTATTGCTTTTTTATTGGTAAACATGTCAGCCAAGCGGTCACTGGCTGAGGCAGAAGCCGACACAAATGGCAGCGGCAAGCTTGTTCCGTTTACGAGCTATAGCGATGTCCATTATGTTCTAGTATCTCTCGAAGGGACACTTTTGAGCGAAGAAGACATAAATCATATGAGCAAACGCGCCTTACTTACAGTGAACACAGCTGCGCTTCCTTCTGCAGTCCAGCAGGTTGCTGTGAGGCTCGTGGCGCAGCTATGCACCCATCCCACAGTAGACTCTATGGATGCTGTGTCGGGGCTTGTAGAGGCACTGTATACTTCAGAGCCATCGGTCAGATGCGAGATATACCAGGCGATGCTTAAACTGCATGAGCTAAAGGGACTTTTTGCCGATGTTCATCTAGCCATAGAAGCAAAGCAGAGACTAGACGACGCGGTCATGCGCGATTTGAACCACTCGCAGCACCATTTGCGCTGTAGCTCACTTGCGGTCCTGCCTATGGTCAGACCACAAAAGACCCAATCGACAACAGTAATCGATGTGTTTGATACCATTTGCAAATACACAACAGATGCGCATCCCAAGGTCAGACAGACGGCACTGAATGCCATATTCCGCGAGCATTTGATGGCAGTAAATCTGCCAGTCGAGATGTACGACGAATGCGTCGTAGCAACAAAAGACGACTTTGAGCAAGTGCGGCTCGTAGCAGTTGAGCTGGTCTGGGCGATCAGCAGCACATATCCAGAATATCCAGTAGTGATTCAAAAGTTTAAAGTGACAGAGACGATCCGCCTACTCGACGACGCGTTTGTCAAGATCTGCGACATGGTTAACGATAGCTCAGTCGTCGTTCGCCAGCGAGCTTGCACTATCCTTGGTCGATTTAAAAATGTCGATAGCAAGTTTTTGTCGCAGACTTTTAGCAAACAGGTCATGTCGCATCTACGTCGCTTTGTTCCCCGAGGTGGCACTAGAGGATATGCTGGACGCAATCGCGGCGTTCGCGGAAACCAGCAACGATCATTTATCCCGACTCCCAAGGGCGACGCTGATGTCGAGTCTGACGAATTCAGGCTTCTTGACTCGGGTGCCGCTGGCGCTTTTGTCCATGGCCTCGAAGACGAGTACCAGGAGGTCAGAGATGCTGCCATCGACTCGATAACAGAGCTGAGCATTGGCAATGCTAGCTTTGCAGCCAAGGCTGTCGACTTTTTGGTCGATATGTTTAACGATAGCAGCGACCGCGTGCGACTCTGTGCGATCCGCGCTCTTGTGTCTATTGGCGAGCGATCCCTCATTCAGCTGACTGAGGAACAGCTTTCAATTGCGCTTTCAGCGATGAAAGATGCTAGTCATATAATGCGTCACGGCATATATGAATTTCTCGCTGTATCTAGCCTGGCTAAGTCAGAAAACTTGGCTCAGCTTATGACAGCGTTTAAGTCCAATTTGGAGAAATACCCGGAGGACCAGATGCCTATTTATCTAGCACTCAAGGCACTGGGAAATAATCATTCCAGTATGATTAATGCTGCATTTGTACGCTCACTTTTGGGCATAAGCGAGCACTATCTTAGTCGCGAGGCACGTATTGACGACATAGTCTATGCGGGCAGCATTGTCCTGATTATGAATACCAAGGTCGCCACACGAAACACGCTTGTAGCGGTATTGCCAGACTATGTATACAGCCATTTGCCGTATCTGCGTGACAAGTATCGTGGCTGCTTGCCAGATGACATACTTTTGACCGTTCCTGAGAAGCACTTGTTTGTCAAGCATCTGCTTGACACTCCACATGTAGACGAATCTGTTGCTCGGCTGTATTTAGAAGACAGAAGGGATGCTGCCTGTAAGGCATTTGCTAGTCTTCAGGATTCCTTGTCCCGGTTTTGTCTAGGATTCAACTCACAAACTATTGCTGCTAGTGGTGATGGTGGTGATCATGCCATAAAGTCGGGGGCTATACTAAAGCGTAAAATCGACGAATACAATATTCATCAAAGCAGTGCATTATCAGGAACGGCAGAAGCAGAAGCAGAAGCAGCGGCAGCGGCAGCTGATCCTTCTGTACGACACTATGAGCACACCGTCATGTATTACGCGAGATTAGCGAGCAACATTCCAGACATGCAAATTTTATCAGCTAAGCTCTATCAGCACGTAGAGGTCCTTGAGCTTGCATCAAAAACTATGTACGGCTTATATGAAATCGAGATACGGACAGTTGGACTTGATCTAGACTCGCTTTTGGCACTTAGGTATCTTCGGCTCTTTGCGCATGCCCTGTGGCTCAACTGTCACCAGGCAAATTTGTATGACCCTAGAGTTGCAGAAAAGCTAATGGACGAGTTTTCCCAGCGTGTTCGGCGCCTTGTTCAGCTGGCAAAATCTAGATCAGCTGAAATTTCAGCGCTCGAAATTTTAGCATTGGATATCAAAAACAAGAGGATATCCACCGAAAGTATTTCCACATTTATTGATAGCTTTAAACCCTTGCTGTTTGCGCCATCAACAGGCCGCTGTCAATATGCACTAGCATCGTTTATCAAGCCATCATTAAAAAAGCGGATCATAGAGTTTAACCATCTATTTCCGCTAAACCTGAAGATCAAGTCCTCAGTGGTATGGGTTCCTCATAGAGAAAGCATCTTTGTCACTGTTAGAATGCCTACCCAGAAATGTGTCAAGCTTTGTCCGCCTCCGAGCTCGCTCAAACCATTGGCACCGATGCACTGGTCTCTTGAATGGGACTCTGTGTCTGTTTCCCTGCCGCTGGGTTCTGGCGAGAGCACCTCTATTACTATAGACATTGCATTGCGTCAAGCTGCTGATATGCCTTGGGCTGATTCATTTATTGTCAAGGGCAACCTGGTGCCGCGTGGATACAAGATTGAAAACTACTTTAAGTGTCTGGCTGATGACAATGACCAATATGTCGATATCCATATAGCTGACGATGGCTACACAGTCAATGTAAACGCAGTCGAGTTTAAGCCGCCAGCATCGATTCATACTCGAGCTTGACCATTTTTTCGGTAATAAAAAAGCAACAAATGTGTTATTTTTCTTTTATAATTTTTAAACAAAAATGAAAAATGAATTTGCTCAAAACATAATGTTCTTAGTATGGCGCGGGCCCTCAAATGCAGAAACTGTATGGTGATTGCGACCAAGATTGTCCAGATCCTTGACTTTGTAGATGCGTACCATCCAGTTCTCAGAAGTAAACGCCTCTTCAAAGTTGTCCAAAGTTACAGACGACGGCAGCTTTTGCTTGCGTACGCGATCAAAGCCCCGAGGGCCCATCATCTCTGCAAAGCGATAGTAGCACAATTTGTGCATCAGCGAATTACGCATGGCGGGGCTTGCAGTGTCACCAATAGCATACTCGCCACTCGAGTTATAAAAGTCCTCTTCCTTGAAGCCATCTGGATAAACGCCCTGAGCAATGCGGATCATCCACAGAAACTTGTTGATATCGTCGCCAGCGTACCCTAAAAGAGAGCCAAATATGACAAGGATGTAGTCGACATCGTGGCGTCGAGCAAGATCATATGCAGTGTCTTCATCCGAGGCCAGTATCTTTCCGACAGTAGCGATATGCGTATTGTTCCAGGTGTTGTTATCGACAAGTGTCGTGCGATCAGCCATTCCTGCAAGCTGGTATCCATAGTCCCACCACGAAAGCACCTTGGCATCAGTCTTAGTGTTCATGCGTAGCCAGTAGTAGGCTTCGCGGAAGTCGTCGATAATGTGCTGCGAGCCATCCGGAGAGCGTGATGCAAGGACAACTGATGGCGAAGAGTATGCCGACGAGGTTATCCAGCTGCAATGCCACTGGAACATGCACAAAAAGTACAAAAGATTGGCTATAACTACAAACTTTGGCAAAGCAGCATAAAAGCTTTTAAACGATGGCTTTTCAAAAAATGACACTTGCTGCTGACCACCCTTAGGCTCGCCAGCAGAGGCGCTTGAGCTAATAAGCTCTGAATCAGCTGTATTATTTGAAACGCGCTTTTCAGACTTGGGATTAACAAAGCTTTTTGCGTTGGTTGCGTTGTTGGCAGTGTTATCGGAAGCCCTGGTGTTTCTAAAGTCAAGATACACTTCAAACACATTAGCCACTGCGATGCCTGCCATCACGCACACGATCGGGGTCAAAGTGAGAATCAGACGAACCATAACGCCAGCGAAATATGCAGCAAACAGAGAGTATAGAATCAAAAATACATGATGATCGGAGAGCTCACGGAAACTAAAGTAAATTCCAGCGGGAAGCAGCCATATAAGCATGTTGAGATCAAAGAAGAAGTTGGGCCAAGCGGTTGGCTGATGCTCTGAAACTGAAGCAATAATTGGAATATGGATCTTTGCATAGCCAGTGTCCCAAAGCGAGTAGAAGCGACCAGTCCAAGGCGCAATGACACCAGACATCGTGAGCACAACAAGGCCGCCAAAGCCTATCACAAACAGACCGAGAATAGCGCCGCGAATAAGGATGCGGAATTGGTCTGAGGGAATTAACGTGCGCACAAAGTTTGCAAATGCGACAAGCTGGATCAGACCAAAAGTTCCTAGAGCAGCCATATGCTCGCTTGTAAATGTTGGCTGGAACCCAACAAACGGGATCTGCATGCTTGCAAGTGTGCCGATAACATAAAAGGTCGAGTACGCTACATACAGCCGGTTGCTATAGCGACCCATGGCCAGCAGTGCAAAAACATGCAGCGGGATAAGATTGATGATAAACACATAGCCGCCCCATGCTGAAACCATGTAAAAGTATGAAATTGCGGTTAGTGCGCCATAGAGCGCTGAGCCAAGGCGAACAGAGCGAAGCCACAGGAAAAAAGTGAAAACAAGAAGAAAGATGGCAATGCCCTCGTTATCATACGAGCCTGCCACCGACCGCGAAATATATCCAGGAGCAACTCCAACAAATGCAGCAGCAAGTAGACCTGCCGTCGCATTCTTCACCTCCTTCCCCAGGTGGTAGGTGGCAATGGCCGTCAGAGCCGAGAACATTGGTGCCAGAAACACACATACATTGCGGATATCGACAGGGATGTTCAGCGCGTGGAGAGCATTGTAGATGGTTGCCGAGGTCACCATGATTCCTGGGTAAAGCGTTCCACCGACCACACGACCCAGCGGATACCACGCTGTTTCGTCAAACCAGTTCCAGAACTTGTCAAAGCCATTGTCTACGAGATAGCGGGTCGTGCGGTAGTTAAACCAGGGATCAAACTCGTGGATAACTGACTCGAAGCGAATAACAGAATAAAGACGCGAGCCGACTGCAACTATTGAAATGAGCCCGAGAATTGCAATACGCAAAAGAGATGTCTGGTCGACTGCCGTCAACCCAAGCACCTTTTGAGCCATTTTGAAACAAAAAAATAACAACGAGTTGTTAGATGAAAGGAAATTTATAAATGAGAAGCAAACGTAGCAATGGGAATAAAAAAAAGAGATTATGACGGTACTGTTTTTGGCAAGGAAATGAATGTTGAATGGGTTTGAATACTTTTTTGCAGGCGCTTCTTCTGTGTTGTTATTAAACCCAACACAAGGAACCAATCATCGTTTGACTTGGAATTTGACTGATCAATTCTGATCTGCGAATCACACCCCCAAAAAATGAAAAGTCCGAATTTTTGGTCTTTCATAGTTGTCCTTTACTTTCCAGTTGCTAATTTTACTTTTCTTTTTAATTTCAATTACTTTGCAAATCTAACTTGTTTTATTTTATTTTATTTTTATTTTGCTCATTTTCTTGCTTATTCCCTTGCTAAGCTATAAATAGGAGCTATCTTGTAGACAAAAGGAAAAATGAAGGAGCCGGTGCTCGTCCAAGCGCCAAAGCAAATGTATGTTAATCGTTTTTAAAAATAAAAAAGCTTGCAAAATTACCTCAAAATTACAATAAAGGCAGCTAAATTAAACGAATAATTCTCTCTCTCCCTCTCTTTCTCTCTCTCTATATATATTTGTAGTCATTGCATTCAGTTTGGCGTCCCTGGACCTCGCGATATCAGACAAGCGGCAGAGATAGAAGTCAACGAGCGTGACCTTTACAGCTCCGAGTCTCGAAAACCAGTGGACCATGGCGTGCTTGATCCGCGTCTCGGCATTTCGAACAAAAATGACATTTGCCAGACCTGTTTTCAGCGCATGGCCGAGTGTGTCGGCCATTGGGGTTACATCGATTTATGCGTGCCTGTGTTCCATTTCGGCTATTTTAGAATGACGCAGCAAATCCTGCAGGACATTTGCAAGTCGTGCTCGCGCGTAATGCTTGAGGAGCCCAGTCGGCGCACGTACCTAAGAAAGCTGCGCACCCCTGGCATCGACGGGCTTCAGACCCGCGGGCTTGTCAAGGCAGTCAATACCATATGCAAAAAAGTCACTTATTGCCCGCACTGTGGAGCCACAAACGGCGTTGTCAAAAAGGCTGGTCCGCTAAAGATTGTGCATGACAAGTTCCGCCAGAAGCGCACTGCCGAAGAGCAAGACGAGTTTCGCAAGACGCTGGCCAATGCCGCTGAGGCTGATCCGCAGCTGACCACATTTATTGCCAAAGCGCAGTCTGAGGAGATGACGCCGCTGCGTGTGTACAACCTATTCAAGAACATCTCTGAAGAGGACTGCGAGCTGATGGGTCTTAATCCTAAGAGCGGCCGTCCCGAGCTTTTCCTCTGGACAAGTATCCCTGTGCCGCCAGTGTGCATCCGTCCATCGGTTGCTCAGGATGGTGCTAGCAACGAAGACGACCTGACAGTCAAGCTTTCAGACATTATCTCTACCAACTCGCTGATTGAGGCAGGCATGCGTCAGGGCGCTGGCACCATTAATATCATGGAGCAGTGGGACTACCTTGGTCTTGCTGTTGCCATGTATATCAACAGTGATGTTCCTGGAGTCCCGATTGCTGTGATTGGCAAGCCTATCCGCGGCTTCACCCAGCGACTCAAGGGTAAGCAGGGTCGTTTCCGTGGTAATCTCTCGGGAAAGCGTGTAGACTTTAGCGGACGTACAGTTATTTCGCCCGACCCAAACATGCGCATCGATGAGGTAGCTGTTCCCGATAGAGTGGCCAAGATTTTGACCTATCCAGAGAAAGTCACTCCTCACAACAAAGCGCGACTACAAAAGACTGTTCGCAATGGGCCTAATGTCCATCCTGGCGCAAACTGCGTGCAGCTTGGCTCTAGCGGTCAAAAGCGCGTTCTTCTTGCATCGATCAGAGACCAGGTAGCTGATAACCTGCGCGTTGGCGATATAGTTGAGCGTCATCTGTGCAATGGCGACGTGGTCTTGTTTAATCGCCAGCCGTCGCTGCATCGTCTATCGATTATGTCGCACTCGGCTCGCATTATGCCCTGGAGAACATTCCGCTTTAACGAATGTGTATGTACACCGTACAATGCCGATTTTGACGGCGACGAAATGAACCTTCATGTCCCGCAGACCGAAGAGGCTCGCGTCGAGGCTCGCGAGCTGATGGGCGTGCGTAACAATCTAGTGACTCCTCGTAATGGAGAGCCGATTATCGGTGCTACGCAGGATTTTATCACCACTGCTTATCTAATTACTCAGAAGGAAAGGTTCTATGACCGGTCGCAGTTTGTGCAAATAGTATCGTACTGTTTTGATGCCGATACGCATATCGATATCCCGCCTCCATGCATTGTCAAGCCTCGCTGCTTGTGGTCTGGCAAGCAGATTATCAATGTCCTGATGCGTCCAAACAAGCAGTCCAAGGTTTTGATCAATCTTGAGGCTAAGACCAAGTCCTTCAGAAAGCCAAGGATTCCCGATCTTTGTCCGAGAGACGGATATCTGATCATCCGTAATAGCGAGATTATGTGTGGCATCCTGGACAAGAAGGTAGTTGGCGACGGCAACAAGGATACGGTTTTCTTTATAGCGCTGCGTGATTATGGAACACAGGAGGCTGCAGAGCTTATGAACCGCCTTGCCAAGCTTTCAGCGAGGTGGAGCTGCAACCAAGGGTTTTCAATCGGACTATCCGATGTTATGCCTGGAAAGATCCTGAGAGAGCGCAAGGACCAGCTTATCAAGGACGCCTATGCAGAGTGTGATGATCTGATCGAAAAGAGTCGTCGCGGTATACTTGAGACCTTGCCTGGACGTGACAATGCGCAGACGCTTGAAGATACGATATCGGGAGTTCTATCAGCTGTTCGTGATAACGCGGGTAAGATCTGCATGGAGGAGCTTAGTCGCTATAATGCACCGCTTATCATGGCCACTTGTGGATCCAAGGGCAGTCCTATCAATGTGTGCCAGATGGTGGCCTGTGTCGGTCAGCAGATCGTCAGCGGTAGCCGTATCGCTGATGGATTTACAGACCGTACTTTGCCTACTTTCCTCAAGAGATCGCGTACTCCAGAGGCCAAGGGTTTCGTTGCAAGCAGCTTCTACACTGGTCTTTATCCAACAGAGTTCTTTTTCCACGCTGCCTCAGGTCGTGAGGGTCTTGTCGATGCAGCAGTCAAGACCGCTGAAACTGGTTATATGCAGCGCCGTTTGGTCAAAGCATTTGAGGACCTGCGTGTACAGTATGACTCTTCGGTGCGCAACTCTGTCGGCAATGTGGTTCAGTTTGAATATGGTGGCGACTCACTTGATCCTTACTCTCTTGAGGGCGATGGCGTGCCAGTCAGGTTTATGCACAATTGGAAACATATTAGCAATACGACTGAGCGTCCAGAAGACGATCGGCATCTTGCGCCGTTCCAGATCCGTCATACCGTCGATATGACGCTGAAGGAGCCACGGTTTGTCAACTGGACATCGGAGAGCTGGCGATTGACTACTCAAGAATTTGTTTACGAAAGAGTAGCTGGTAGATTAGCGGCCCTGCGCGAGTCTTATGGTCTTGAGCCATTTGATGAGATCCCTGAAGACATTATCAAGCCCGCTGCTTCTGTAGCCGCTGCTGCCAACAAGTCGAAGACTCGTGGCAGAAAACCAAAGACTCAGCAGCCTCCTGCATCCGACGAGGATCCATCGTCTTCTATATCTATGTCTCCAGAAGAGCGCTCGCAGGCCATTATGACATGGTCTCTGGAAGATGCCGATGCCAAGCAGCCTCTTGAAGTTTGTCGAGTCATTGACAATAAGCTTCTCGTGACTCGTGCTTTGCTCAGCGAGTTCCTCAATCTCTGTGTACGCAAGTACCAGCGCTCGCGTGTGGATCCCGGAACAGCTGTCGGCGCAGTTGGCGCACAGAGTATTGGCGAGCCGACAACGCAGATGACGCTAAAGGCGTTCCACTTTGCTGGTATTGCTAGCATGAACGTCACGATGGGTGTGCCGCGTATCAAGGAAATCATTAACGCGGCAAAGAATATCAGCACTCCCGTGGTCAGTTGCAAGCTGGTCAATGAAAATAGCGTGTCCTCAGCGCGTATAGTCAAGGGCCGCATTGAACGCACGCTTTTGGGCGACATTGCATATAGCATTGATGAGGTGTATACTGCATCTTCGTGCTTTATCGCTGTTCAGATCGACATGGAGGTCGTCCGCAAGCTGCAGCTGGAGCTGTCGCTTGAGGACATCTGCAACGCTATTGGCACGGCGCCAAAGCTCAAGATCGGCAGCAACGTTCATATTGAAAGACCTTGTCGACTGAATGTCTTTGTGAGTCCCAAGGACCCGAAAGATTTGCACTATGAGTTACAAAAGCTCAAACGGGCACTTCCAAACATCATTGTGCACGGTCATCCAAGTGCGCAGAGATCGGTTATTATGAGCAAGCAGGATGGCAGCGGCGGGTACACTTTGAGCGTTGAAGGTAACAGTTTGATCGAGGCCATGACCACGGACGGCGTCGACGGTCGCTCTACTTACAGCAACCATATGATGGACAATCTGCGGTATCTTGGTATCGAGGCTACTCGGTCTATAATCATCAAAGAGCTGGGTGAGATATTTAGCAACTACAGTATTTCGATTGATATCCGACACCTTATGCTTCTTGGCGATCTGATGTGCTACAAGGGCGAGATTCTAGGAATCACTCGCTATGGTATTGCCAAGATGAACGACTCGGTCATGATGCTGGCGTCGTTCGAAAAGACAACAGACCATCTGTTTGATGCTGCTGTTTTTGGCAAACGCGATATGGTCCATGGCGTCTCTGAGCGCATTATCATGGGCCAGCAAATGCCCGTTGGAACTGGTGTCTTCAAGCTTCTGCTCGACTATGACCGTGACATCAAGCCGACTATCAGACCACTTTTGTTCGATGAACCTAGCAACCGGCCCATCAAGAGCATCTCAAGTGGGACCTTCGTTGTCGGACAAAATTCAGTAGAAATCCGTTCTTGAGTTTAAAATTTTATTTATATGTTTATTTTTTTCTAATAAAACTTTATTTGTGAAAGAAAAAGGGTGTTTATTATTTTGAAGCTAGGAGTCGCCGAAACTGAGCCACTTGTTATATGCCTTGGTTGCATCTTGACGAACCAGCCGTTTGTGGTCATCTCGAGCAGCGATCAGCGCACGAAGCACGGGCTTTCTTGACGACTGAACAACAGGATAAATGTATTTTTCAGGGATCAGCGACAGCGCATCGCATGCTACTCTGCGAACCTCGACAGTGTTTGCAAGGTTGTCCTGCGCCAAGGACAAAAGCAACAGGGGGATAATCGATGGAGACAGCTCTTTTTGCAGAGTATCTGGGGACTCGATCATAACCATGGTGATGGTGCGGATGCTGGCTGCCTTCAGGCTGCTCTGAGTCAAACGGATAGCCGATAGAAGCAAAGGAATCACACCTTCAACGCCGTTCATCAAAACGCTCTTGGGCATGTATCTGATGGTGCTTGTCAGGGCTACAAGCAGATTAGTCTTTACTTGCTCTTTATCTGTAGATTTGAATCTTGTCGTGATCTGCGGAACCACAGTAGCATAGAACCGCTGCTTGGAGAGAACCTTGATAACAGCATGTGTCGCCGATGTGATTGACCAGTCATGGTCACCTAGAACAATACTGATACTCTCGGCTGCCATAGTCGAGTACTGCGCCAGCTGCGATGGCGATGATGAAGAAGAAGATGATATTAGCTCTAGAAGCCAGTAGACTATCTCATATCCAGCTTTGTCATTGCGACTAACCAGCGCTCTTGCCAGCCAGTGGCGAATAAGCACTGAAGCAGCGCTGTCACATTCTTCGGTCGGCTGAAGCACTCTGCGAACCATGTCTTCGCGCTGCTTGGCATCGCTGGTCTTATTGATAATGGATGCAATCATTTCAAAGCTCGCGTCTCGCTGCTCTTGCAACGTAGTATTTAGAGCAACTACAGACAATTTACCAACAAAGTCACTCAAGTCGCTGACAGGGATCTTTGTCTGTGGCCAGCAAGAGCAGACAGCTGCTGATAGCAAAGGTAGAAGATGGCAGAGGGTAGAAGGGTACATATCTCCTCCATCAGCTGAGGCTGAGGCTGTGCCTGGCGAGTAGGTCTGCAGCGCAATACCATGGTACTTTTCAAAAAGTGGGCTCAAATACTCTGCCTGAGAGATCTCGTCGATTCTGCTAAGTGTAGCAACCACGGCTCTAGAAATTTCAAGCACAAGCAAGGACACTGCTTGCTCGCCATTAGACGATAACTGAGCCAAGCCATAGACCCAGTCTGAAAGCGAGCCGATTACAGTGCCTATAAGCTTTGCGCATAGATCAGCGTTGCTTTCCTTGTTTCCATCCTTGCTAACAGCGACAACCGCTTCAATAACCTTTCGAATGGTCGAAACAGTAGCCAAGCAATGTGGCGGTGCTAGCTCTCCCGAGACAACCAGATCAGATAAACCCTTGAGAACAGGCACAAGGATCCTAGAAGCAGATACGCCGATGGCACCTAGAGCATTAAGCAGATGAGATACTTTCTGAACAGCAATAAGCTTATCGCGCATAGCCTCAAAGAACAAGGGCAGAACGACAGACACAATCTGCTCTGGCTTGGACTGCGAGAGTTGGATCAAAAGATGCGTTGCTTCTTTGTTAACGTTTTCCTCCTCGTTGCGCTCGATAGATGCTCGAGCAATGGTCTGCAAGGCCACAGCAGTCTCGTCTTCGCTCAGAAATGCGGGAAGCAAGGTCAATAAAGTGATTCCCTTTAACCGAGTAATATGCAGAAAGCTATACTCCTTATCAAGCGGGATTGACGTGTCAGGTCTGTATATGTTGAGCAAGTTGATCTTGTCAGCCTCTAGACATTCTGCTTTTCTAGCAACATCGCAGCTTGCAGAGAGAACATGGTTGAGCACGTCCATCAGCTCGCGACGCACAGTGAGCACTTCGGTTGCATCCATGCGCTCGACGATAATTGGAATCACGGCATCGGATACGATAGAACAGTTATAGGCAGAAGATCTAGCAGCAGCACGCAGTATTTTGCCGGTCTGCTCAGAGTTTTTGATCTCTTCGGCAGTCAGCTGGAACACGGCTTCTTTAAGCACATAGTCCAGAGGCGATGCTGTCTCGCCTTCGTCGCCATCGACCATGGCAGCCGGATCTGCAGATGTATCACTGGTATCCTTTGGGAGAATAATCACCGAGTAGATAGACTCTAGCGTGTCCAGCGCAGCGTTGACCACCGATTCGTCTGACGACATAAACACGTCTTCGCGAATCTGCTCGACCAACGTCTCGAGCTGGATTTTAAAGTCCTCAGAGCTAAAATTGAGCGTACCTGCAGCTAGTGTCTCGTAGGCATCGATTTTGGCACTGATAGAAGTCGCAGAAGCCTTGTCGACCAGGGGCTTAACAGCCATGCTGCCAAAATAAGACGAGCACGTAATTGCCTTGCGTAGTGCAATCTTTAGAGATTCCGGCGAGATGGCTGATGGATCGTTTTCTCTGTTTTTGAAAGTGATAGGGAAGTAGCAGAAGATAACGTCAAAGAGATCCTCTGCGTTGCTCTTGATGTCGACCAGAGCCACAATCTTTGGAATGGTCTGAAAAGCAACGCTCAGAGATCTGGGGTCCTTTTCGCCATCAAGCATCTGAGCAAAACCAAGCACAAAATCAGAACCCATCTCCTTTACTGCCTCTGGGTGGTTCTGGATCACTAGTTCAAGAAGCTGATAAGCGGCGCTGCGCGTTGAGTACTGGAAGCTCTGCACATGTACCTCTTTGAATAGCGCATTCAAAACGTCGATTGCAAACTGCGTGGTAAAAGAAGACATACGCAAGAGCGCGTTGATTGCTGTCAAAATATGCGGCACGCATGTAGCATCCTCCAGCCGAGCACAGAAGAACTGGACCAGCCGCGATGTTGCCTGCATTGGAATAGAAGACTCTGGAAGCCCGTTCAGTACATCGGAAAGCACCTGCACGCCCTTGCTCCGTCTGCTTGCCTCTTCGCTGGCCAGACACGAGCCCAGCGCTTGCACCAGCTCCAGCAGCGACGTGTCTCCGCTTGTGATAGCTAAGGAAAATAGAAAAGGAGGAAGGAATGTTTAGGCATGAAATAAATACTTGGGATATATCTTTTTTCTTTTCCACAAAGGCATGGATTATTTATACTTACATGATATCAGCTTTTGAAGGAGCTCTGTGTTGTTTGCATTGTCTCCGAGACCAATGATATAGGCGTCGACCAGCCTCTGCACAACCATTTGCGTAGCTGTTACAAGAAAAAAAATATTAATAAAGCAAAAAAGAGGACTGAGTAGTTTTGCGAGAATAGGCGAGAAAAGAAAGAATGACCCCAAAGCAACATTAAATTTGTTCTTTTTTTTTGCTTGCGCTTACAAATTCATATTCAAATTCAAATTCATTGAAATTGCTCTTTTGCTTTGCTCAACAATCATCGGCTCGAGCCTTAAAAACTAAAAACCAAAGCAGGCGGCTCGTTTTTTTTTGGAGCGAAGCGCAACAAATACACACACACATACGAGCTTGTGATCAAATCAGGAAAAAAGCACTGTTTGAAAAGTAAAAACAGCGTTTTTTTTTCTCTTTTTGAGAAAATCTGGAATTGGCATGGAAACAGTCAAATAAGGCTTTGGCTCCAAGCAATTCCTGGCTTGCAAAAAGAAAGCTCAAAATCACAATCCGATCGATAAAGCTCAACAAAGACAGCAAAACGAGTATTGGTGGTGGTATAAACAGAAAAGGATGCTAGGGTTAAAATTTTTAATCAAAAAAAAAAGATTTTTTTTATTCGCGAATGTTTCTCCACTTATCGTTTAAATAATCGATTACATCTTTTTTTCTTCTAAACTTTTTTTTTGAAGAGAAAAAAGATTCATTGTACATACACTTTTTGTCCTCTTTTTTTTTACTTTATCTAGTAGACCAATTTATTTTACACATTTGAACAAGAGATGCCGTGCAAAGTTGTTCTTGCTGCTGAGGTTGCTTCCAACTACACGTAAGTATATATTTGATGCAAAAAAAAAAACAAGAATAGTTATGATCAAAGTAAAGCAGTCACAAAAATGGAGAAAGAAAAAAAAAACAAAGATAAAAGAGGGTTTTGGCTGCTGAATAAATATTTTTTTTCTGTGTGCAATGTTAGTGCCGAGATCAAGTCAGAGGTGAGCCAGAAGGAAACCAAGCCCAGGCTGGTGGGGTTCCTGGCCAACGACGACATCTACGCCGAGAAATACGCGCAGTCGTCGAGCAAGCACCTGGCCGAGGCCGGGCTGGAGTTTGAGCTTCGCCAGGTACCACGCGAGTCACTCGAAGCTGCTATCCGCGAGGCAAACGCCGACGACCGGGTCAGCGGCATCCTGGTGTACTACCCGGTATACGGCGATGACCGCGACCAGAAGCTGCAGGACCTGGTAGATCCGACAAAGGACGTCGAGGGCCTGAACGTTGTCTACAACGGCAAACTGTACGGCAACGATCGGTTCCTGGACGAAGAAAAAACGCGCAAGGCCATCTTGCCATGCACGCCGTTGGCTGTGGTCAAGGTCCTGGACCATATCGGCGTGTACAACCACAGCCTTCCTTACGGCGACCATTTACGCGGAAAAACAATCGCTGTGGTTAATCGCAGCGAGGTTGTTGGTCGTCCGCTGGCTGCATTGCTGGCTAACGATGGGGCCAAGGTGTACTCGATTGATATCAACGACATCCAGATTTATGAGCGTGATCCCACGGCGTCGATCAACAGCCACACTGCTACGAAGACCGAGCTCAAGCCCGAGGATGTCATTCCGCTTTGCGATGTTGTTATCACGGGCGTGCCGACGGCTGCGTATAAAATGCCGACTAGTCTGCTGAAGCCCGGCGTGGTTGCCGTCAACTTTGCTAGTGTGCGTAACTTTGAGCCTGAGGTCAAGGACGTGGCATCGATCTACGTGCCGTCGGTCGGCAAGGTGACTGTCTCTATGCTCCAGCGCAATCTCCTGCGTCTGTTCAACTACCAGCACTAGCATTTTTCTCGTTTATTTATTTCGCCTATACTTTCGATTGAAGTTTTTTTTATCTAATATTTTGTGAATTGTTACCAATAAGGAAAATATTCGTTAGCATCGCTCAGATAGACAAAATCAAATCAGTGCAGGAGTGTCTAAAAGTATGCTGTGACGCTCTTAAAGATCTCGCGTGGGTTGCCATCTGCAACGACCCACTTCTTAGCGACTAGAGCGTTGGTCACTGGAGCAGAGATAACGTTCGTCTTGTGGTAGAACGCCATCAGCGCTTGGGCCTCCTCAGCAGAAAGACGGTCGACCTTGATGACCTCAAAAGGCACGTCCGACGAGGGTTTCTTGACGTTAGGATCGCTTGCAACATCGGGGTTGGCCAATGGGACCATAGCTGGTGGATTCAGCTTGTGCTTCAAGTCTCTGGGCATAAACCTTGGCTCGATATACGACGTAGCGCCCACAACCCATCCCCTATTGACCACTGCCTTGCCCTCAAAGAACGGCAAAAACGCATTGACCAGCCGCAGCCTGCTGGCAGGAAGAGCCACGTCGTTCTGGTCCGTATAGCACGTGGTGCACCACAGCGTGTTGACGTTATCCAAAGCAATCAGGACGGGCACCTGCTTCTGAGTGCTTGCAACAGCCAGGAGGTTCTCGAGCACATCGTGTGCCAGCGACGGCGTGTGGATGCCAAATTCGACTAGATCAAGCAGTGTTTTTTCAGCAGCCAGGGTTTTCTTGCCCACCACGACGCTCTTTCCCAGCGGCACCTTGTTCAGCGCATCCTTGCTCAGCATAGCCACGGATCGCAAGAGATCCATGGCCACCTCGTGCTGCACAAACAGATCGCCGGTATTGGCCGGCGCATACGGGCGGCTCGAGTTGACCCAGGGAAACGTCGAGTAGGCATAGATGACTATGTGGTCGGAGGCCGCAGCCACCGCAGCCAGTTTCATCAGCTCAGCGCTCTTCCCCGCGCCATTCTTACCATCCACCACAGAGGCCCTTTTAGGCGCCACCGCCTCTGCGCCAGCGTTTTTCGCCAGCTGGCTAACCAGCCTCTGCGTCAACTTGCGGTAGAGAAGCGCGGGTTTGCCAAAGAGCTTAAAGTCGGTATCCAGGAACCCCGGCAGACGGCCCTTGCCTATGCCGTCGAGGAACGATGCGTCGATCTCGACAAACTTGTTGATTTGAGAATCATTGGTGGATGCGTCTAGCTTGAGCATCTTGATCGTTGCTGAGCTGACGTAGTACTCGGGATTGGCTCCTGCCATGTTGACCGACGTTGTGGTGCCTGATCTCAGCTTCTTGCTGCTAGATGCGCCCTCCTTCTTTATAAACGCCGTCGACTGCGTGCGATCCGCTAGCATAAGACAAGATGAAGGAAGTGTTTAATCATAAAGTAGGCCTGTTATAAGTCCCTATAATATGTGAAGAAGAAATTCGTTTTCTTTTTCTTTTTTTTTTACTTACCTCCTTGCTTTTTCTGTGCAACTGCCGCCGATGTTTTCAACGAGCGCAGCATGGCGGCAGCGGTGCTTTGAATAAGGGCCGTGCGTCTGGACGCTGTGACAGCCGACCGCGAAATTCTTAAAGTACCAGCAAGCATTTTGTACGCGCAGACACGGTGGTCCAAAAAAAATAGTGTGTATTAAATAATTTTAATTGAGAGTTTCGAAAAAGAATTAAAAAAAAAACAATTTGAAAAAAAATAAATATATGTGGTAAAAATGGTCAACACAATTAATGGTGTTGATAAGGATCTCCAGATCAATATTTTTCAAACGGTATTTTAAAATCACGGACCACATCATCTTTTTTGTTTCCTTTGTGGCCAAAAGTGTAAAACTGGTCTTCCATGTTTCTTTGTATTTTTTTTTTTTTCACATTTTTTTATTATAAACTACTTTTAATTTTCATTTCAACGACCAAGGAAGCTTGAAAATTAAAGAAGAATGGCAGGAGGAGAGCTTACAGGCATGTTTGCGTGGATGTTTCTGCCCAAATTAGCATCCAGCTTGGTGCTCACAGCAGCGCACTGGGTGCTTCAGCGCACATCCCCTCGTCTAGTCCCACACCAATCCACAAAGACATACGAGCGGCACCAGCGGCTATCCTACATTTTCGTAATACTCATCTACTTAGTGTACACGCTCTGGGAGACAGAACGCAATATGGCAGCAAACTACTACCATATCCTGGGACTAACCCCCAAAAGCTTTACGCAGTCAGAGTTGCGCAGGAACTTTAGGCACCTGTCACTTGCTTTGCATCCGGATAAGAACCCGCAGGGCGAAAGGCAGTTTATCGCGGTGCAGGCAGCATACAAGGTTTTGGCTGACCCTGTATCAAGGTTTGTCTACGACCATGCGGGGCTGGAGGCAGCAGCCTGCCAGTCGTGCACGACCGTCAGCGACTATATCCTGGCATCGATCCCCCGGCGCACGGGTGTCTACATGATGTACATACTGGGCAATGTGGCTCTGCAGGTATTCCGACTGGGTCTGTTTGGCACGTACTGGCGCTACATCGCGATCTGTTCGTTCATGGCCCTGGAAATACTGATGATGACGGGGACAAGCGACCCGGGGTTTATCCGCTTCTTGAGCTGGGCGGCGCCGCATAGAACGAGCTTTGAGATTGCGCAGATCCTGCGGCAGCTGATGGTCTGTATTTTTATCGCGCTTAACCAGATCGGACCGCAGTTTATTCCCAGAGACCAGGGAGGGAATACGAAGACGCTGGCTGGGACATTGAGCAGCTTTGTCGAGAAAACTAACGAGGAGATTGTGAGTGGGTCTAGGCGGATGGCGAATATGTTTGTTAATACTGGGTTGCGAAGACAGCTGGAGGAGGCGCTTGCTCATGAGATGCGGCTTGGCGTGGCGATGGGCACTGACAAGAGTTTTGGCAAGGAGATGATGGGCAGGATGCAGGCTGAACATGCAAAGAACCGAAACTGAGCTCTGCTCCGCTTTATATTATTTATATTTTATTTTAGGCTCGGGTTCCAATAAATAAATATCCACGTTGTTTTTTCTCTTTTTTCTCTTTTTGTTGGAATTCCTGGCGGCAGACGCAATGCATTGCTGCCCAAGGTCTTGCTGGGATCGACCACAAAAGATAAACCAGTTATAAGAAGGAGCAGAAAAAACCTCCGACAAGAGGTTTTGTTTTCTAAAGGATCATTTATTTTTCTTGCTCATGTGCCCCACTATCCCTTAATGGCCAATGTAGTAAAAACCGCTCATGGGAACAAAAAAAAAAGAAAAGAAAAGAAAAGTAGGGGGAAACGACAACACAGCAAACAATATGTGACTAATGTTCTCACACTGACAATTTAGGCAAAACATGTTGTCTATGGAACGGCAGAGCATAGCGTTGCAGAACATGTCAAGAGATAGACGCTATAAAACTAGTGGCTCAAGGACACATTTCTAGTCCTAGAAAAACCACTTTTCCTTTTATCCACATTCTTCTGTCTTTTTCTTTTTGACTGCCACTCTACATCGCCTTAGTCTCAACCACAACACATACTAACCAATCCAAACCGCATTTATGGCCAACGCCGACACCGATACCAAGAACGCTGCCAAGCAGGAGCAGGAGCAGGAGCAGGAGCAGCAGCAGCTGTACACTTCGCGTGTTGTGCTGACGACGTACCCGTCGCAGCTGGGCATCGATCCCATCCCGCTAAGCTGGGGCGCATCCTCAGCCGAAGAGCGCGGCCCAGTGGTCGTATCGCGCCAAAAGGACAGCTTTGGCCGCCGCAACGCAATCGGCGCCGGCGGCGGCTCCTACTGCATATACCGCGCGCTAGCAGTGGCCATCGGCGCCCTGACACCGTCGCACCGCCCGGACTTTCGACTAACAGAGCCCACGCACTCAATCGGACCGTTCCCCGCATGGAGCGATCCCGAGAAAATCGTGTCGATGGATCCCTGGGGCCACGCCATCGTCGATCATTTCTCGGAGCAGCTCGACCAGGGCATCGACATCCGGCCGACCATTGCCATTACCCAGGCGCATATGAAGCTGGCCGAAATTGACGATGCAATTGACAAGGGCATTTTGCGCTGTGACGGCGATGTGGTGACTAAATCGGGCGAGCTCAAGGTCGTCAAGGTTGCCAGCGAGCCCGTGTGGCATCTGCCTGGCGTGGCCAAAAGATTCGGCATCAACGAGGCGACGCTGCGCCGCGCCTTGTTCGAGGACACCGGCGGCATGTACCCGGAGCTGATCACCCGCCCCGACCTCAAGGTCTTTCTGCCGCCCATCGGCGGTCTCACTGTCTATATCTTTGGCAACCCCGCGCATATCCCAGATCCAACCAAGCGATTGACCATGCGGGTGCACGACGAATGCAACGGCTCCGACGTGTTTGGCTCCGACATTTGCACGTGCAAGCCCTATCTGATATACTCTATCGAGGAGTGTGCCCGCGAGGCCCAGAACGGCGGCGTCGGCGTCGTTGTTTATTTCCGCAAGGAAGGTCGTGCGCTCGGCGAGGTCACAAAGTACCTGGTGTACAATGCTCGCAAGAGACAGGAGGGTGGCGATACTGCTGCAAACTATTTTAAGCGCACCGAGTTTGTTGCTGGCGTTAAGGATATGCGCTTCCAAGCGCTGATGCCCGATATTCTGCACTGGCTCGGTGTCAAGCGCATCGACCGTTTTATATCTATGTCTAATATGAAGTACGAGGCCATTGTCGGTTCTGGTATCGAGATTGTCGAGCGCGTCTCGATCCCAGAGGAAAGAATGCCTGCTGACTCCAAGGTCGAAATCGAGGCCAAGATTGCAGATGGGTACTTTACCAGTGGCGAGGTGCCGACTGAAGAGGACCTGAAGACCACAAAGGGCCGCAACTGGGACGAAATCGCTCACTAACTAAGCTCAGCAATAGAAATTCTTTTTCTGGTATTATTAAACAATAGTAATAATAAAATAACTGAACTATATTTGACTAACACCAATATTAAATAAAATATATATATATATATGCTTATTGTCTCTTTTGTGTTTTTTTTTTCACTTAGTGCCCGCTGTAATCTCCATACGGGTTTCTGTGCATGCTTCCATATCCCGGGTGCTCGTACGAATGATTAACGCCTCTGTGGTTGTACCCGTAGTATTCGTCGTCTTCTCTAGGATAATAGTACATCTCCTGCTCTCTTCTCTTCTTCTGCTTTCTGTAGTTTTTGTACGCCATGGCTCCAACTAACAACCCGGCTGCAGCAACAGCTGCTCCGACCTTTCTCTTCTACAGGCATATTACAATATATATTAATGCACGATGAGATTTAGCAATACAAAAATTGAATAAATTAACTGGTGATGACATGCAAACAAGTAAAAAATTGACCACTTTTTTTCTGCGCACAATAAAAGACAAGATGTTTGAGTGTGTGAGAGAGACTTGGTCACAATGTCCCATCTTTTTTTGCTTCTTATTCCATTTTTCCGCTCTTTGTACAAAACAAGACTAAAAGAGTGCGAGGTGCAGCTTGCTGAGGACACACTACTTTGCATCTTACTGGTGACATCCAGCTGAAACGATGACTTTGTAATTTCTCTGTTTTTTTTTTCTGCATTTGTCATGTGTATGAAGGGGCGGATGTTGAAATAGGAGACAAATAGAAGAGGGGATATAACATATCATATAATACCAATAACATGTATTTAAATACTTACGCTAATTTCAGGCTTATAGTCGGCACCATAGGTTCCCGAATAAGTCTCTGGCGGTGGTTTATAGAAAAAGTCCTTCAACCCACGAGTACTCTCATCGACCCAGCTCGTTTGTGCATGCGAATGATTTGCATCATAGTATCCAGGTGGTCTATTCAAGGGATTCCCCAAATAATCATGCTGTTGTTTTTCGTGGTCAAACTGCTCGTTTGGTCTTCCGTCTCTCTGCTCGCCATGTTGTCCACCGTAGCTGGTATGCTGGATGTTTGGTACTGAATGAGAGAACTTGTCGTAGCTGCGGTTCCGATTGTTGGCGTTACCGTATCCATGAACAAAGGGTCCGTTGTAGTTGTCATTGGTATGACCAGCGTCCATATTTGTTTGCTGCTGGTGGTCGTAGCCTTGTGGATGCTGTGACATAATAAATTAAAAAATGTATAAATATAATAAAAAATAACCACCAAGAATAAAAAAAAAAGAAAAGGCAAAAAAAGTTGTATTGTTCTTTAAGCAAAAGAAACAGGAAATAAATTCATTCGTTTTTTTTTTCTGAAAAAGGGCAAAATAATATTTGGTTAACCTCCTTTTTTGGTCAAAAGGAAAAAATAAGGGATGCGAGAAAATAAACGCTGACTGCAAAAGTTCAAAGAAATTATGAAAAGAGGAGCAAAAGAAAAAATGGCAAGAAAAGAAAAGCAGGAATATCCTTGGAAGGGTTTTGCCAAACAGAAAAATGGAAATACATAAAGCTGTCTTGCAAAAAAAAACATATTCTCACCATGCTTTTTCAATGCTGACTTATATATATATATATATATATATATGGTCAAAAAGAATTCAATTACAGCGGCTTTAACATCCAACAGACAAAAAAAGTGGAAGCAATTGGTCATTTGAACTGCACATATCAGAATTGTTATACGCACCAGTCAAAAAGAAAAAGGCAAGGATCGCATTGCCTTCAGACAGTAAACATCAAAAAAGAGCTGAGCAAACATTGCGACGCACTTGTGAATGCAGTATGCAAGCGATATGAGAGGATTGCAGACAACTTTCCCTATAAAGAATTGCACATAAAAAAAGAGAGATATAAAGTCTCTTCTACAAAGAATGAAATAAAGTAAAGCTGCAGCTTCATGTGACTTGTTCATGTTAAATTTGCAATTAGAACAAAATCATAATTAAATGTAGGGCATAGATAAAATTTATTGATTTTTTAGCTGTTTAACAAAACAGGTATTCATTTTTATGTGTTTGAGGTTGTTGGCTAATAGACGCTTCAAATGAGCCTAGTTTTGCCTTTCTAACCTTTCTCTTTCAAACATTATAAACCAATTATTTTCAATTTTTTAGTCAAAAAAAAAACACTACGGCAACGATAATTGGGGAAAAAGCACTGCTTATAACATTGTCAGTAAAAAAAACAATATTCTATTGTGTTTTTATGTAATCAGTTTTTTTTTTTTTGCAAAAAATGATCTTTAGTCTTTCAAAAGTCTATTTTTTGGTGAAAGGTTTAGCCAGCCAGTAATTCCATAAAAATTATTTATATTTTAAGAAATACTTGCTCTTGTCTAAATAATATTTGCTTTTTGTTATATGAGAGTATCAATATATTAAGTGAAATAGAAATGACTAGAAAAGTCAACCAGGATCTATCTGTGGGGGAGGCATAAGGGGCCGTATAAAAGAGTTGGGAAAAATCAGGGTGGCTAGGCGATTAGAACTTATAACAGTTGCAGCACAAAATAGCTGCTTTCTTATAATATTCCAGGCACTAGTTATAGTTATGCGATGCTTTTTAATCTTTAGTATCTGAATCTGCTAAAAATTTTAAGAAACAAATATCATTAATTTAATTCTATAGTCAATAATGATTTACTTTTACTCGCAGTTATAATGGATATACAATTTTAATAATGGAATATATAAGCTAAAAAGTATGAAATTTTATTTACTCCAAAATATTATTTTCTGCATCAATTAGAGCAGAATTGCTATCGTTTTGAAGACGAATCAAGCACAGGCGCACCTCGTCATTCCAATCAACCTTTTT